>JAUTXW010000779.1:2357500-2538377 GCA_030620095.1 Kuschelorhynchus macadamiae | reverse complement strand
AGGTAGCTTTTAAGGTTGATGCTAATCCAACATTTCTTATTGAATCTATAGTAATTCCGTTTAGTTCATAGCGGATTTCTCTGAACAAAAAAGGCTATACCATTGTTAATAAATAGCAATTCTTTCTTATATTTACCTTCTGTATTAGTTAATTTTCCTTCGATATAAAGTAAACTATCTGATGGTAGAGTGTAAGCATCGAGTTCTTGAATTGGGATCCTTATTTCATCATTGTAATCGAATTTTGAAGAAATATATGGTTGATATGTGTGAAGCTCAGAACTGACGATGGAATTGTCTACATAAAGCTTTTCGTTTACGTTTAATATGTTCATTATTTTAAAACAGTGAAACCCAAGGATGTGAGAAATTTACGATTATCTCGTCTTAACTTGTTGGTGTTGGATTTGATACTGAACTGTTGTTTAGGCTTTTTCTTTTTATAAGTTTTTACTTTGTTGATAGTGGTAGGGGCAAGTCTCATCCCAAGGGCTCTATTATATCTAACAACCATTTTATCATTATTGTAAGAACCGACACAAATATTACAGTCAATACAAATAGCATTCACCTTAGTTATTTTTGCAACATTATCTGATTCTTCCTCTTTCATAGCTTCTAGTATCCTGCTATTAAAACCCAACATTTTTCCTATCGAATCTTCCTTGGTAAAATCAATTATTCTACTACACATTAAAAAAGTTTTTAGAGTATTAACATTTGCTTTTAAAAGAAAAAAATTTTTTTCATTCGGAAATAAATCTTCTATACTTTCTCTTATGTATGTTTCTATATCTGTAATGTCATAAGTTCCGTCGGGAATAACAATTACTTTTTTATCTATATAAAATTTATTATATCCTTCTTTTATATTGGGGATAGTCATAAACGTTTCAAAATCAGCTAAACCCAGGTAATATTGTTTTTCATCCTCTAAATATATGGGCGGATTAAAATCAGCAGACAAAACAGAACTGTTTCCTGATATGGCAATTGTGGTAGACATTGCAGTTTATTTATGAATGAGATATTACAATAAATAATGAGTTTATATATTTTTTTGCAAAAATTTTAGGGATAGTTGACCACAGTTATATGAATTAAATTTTTGTTTATTTTCATAAGTATAAAATACATCCACTTTGCCATTCGAATTAAAATATTTGAGAAGTTCAAAAGGTGGTTTTAAATTTCCATAACTATCAAAATATATTACATTTTTGTTATTTTTAATATAAGCAGTCCAATGAGATCCTTTATTTTGTTTTTTATCCAAATTTACAATACCACATTCTTTCAGATTAATTTTTTTGGAAGTTCATCGAGCATAAAAACACCTCTAAAGCCAGTTATTTTTAACAGCTTTACATATTTAATAATATCATTGTTCGTAAGTGCTCTTTTTGGAAAACTTATTTTGAGTTTTTTTTTGTCTGATTGCTTTCATTTTAACGGATCCTCCTTTATAAGGTCTAATAAATAGTCCCTTTCCTTTATATGGTCTAATATATAATCCTTTCCCTTCTTTAGAAGCATTTTCCATTGCAATATTATGTCTATGTATTTCTTCTAGTTGCTGTTTAGCTGCTTTAGCATCATTTACTGCCTTAGCAATTCCTGCCGCGCCTCCACCTAGTGCACCCAGGGCGCCAAACAAAAGAGGTAGAAATCCTCCAATTTTTTTGGGTGTTCGAATGATACGTTTTTTTCTCAATTTAAGTTTACCCCCTTTTGTATTTTTTAATCCCAAACCGAACTTTCTTTTACCCTTCATTATTCCTGCAACACTTAAAGCTGCAATTTTTTCACCAATAGAAGAATCTTTAGCTTTTACCCTATCCCAGGCTTTTTTTCTAATATTTGGTCAGATATGTGTCTTTTTGATAAATCTTCAGTCTGAGAGTAAGATATATCATGTTCTTTGCAAGCGGAATCCAATGGATTTATACCAACGTCACCTCTAGTTAATCTTTTTTCCAAGTTGGTGCCGGGACCACAATAATTATATCCTGGTATATGAACTTCGAAAGGTAGTTTGCTAATTAATTTATTTACTAAACCAGAGCCTTTTCTATTACGTGTTTTAATAGTTTTTTTCAACTTATGGCGACCCACAGTCATTGAAGTTCTTTTTATACTAAAAGCACATTGACATTTTTCTGGTATAAATACTTTTACAGCTAAAAATATTTACTAGTGTGATTAAGAATGAGGATTGAAAAACAAAAATTCTCATTACCAGTAAATAATCATGATGAAAAAATTTTAAGTAAACAGTTGAGAAAGCATGGTGACTTATTTTGCGGTGGTTCAAAAAGAGGGCTTATAGTTGGTTGCAGTGGTAGCGGTAAAACCAACGTTATGCTTACACTGCTCGAGCATCCAAATGGAATTAGGTTTGAAAATGTCTATGTTTATTCAAAGTCATTAGATCAACCAAAATATGAATATTTAAGAAAGTTGTTAAAACCTATGAAAGAAATTGGATACTTTGAATATGATAGCGATGAGAACATTATTTCACCTCATGAGATAAAGCCAAATTCCGTTATCATTTTTGATGATATTCCTTGTCATAATCAATCTATTATTAGGGACTATTTCACGCATGGAAGGCATAGAAACACCGATTGTTTTTTTATTTTTCAAGGATATTCCTCAATCCTTAAACGTCTAATTCGAGAAAATGCAAACTTATTAATTTTATTTAAACAGGACTGTTTGAGTTTAAAACATATATATAATGACCACTGTATATTAGATATGACATTTGATCAGTTTAAAAATATTTGTGCTAACTGTTGGATGGATCCATATGGCTTTCTTGTAATTGACAAAGATTGTGAAGTAAATCACGGCAGATATAGGAGTAAATTCGATTCCTTTATATATTTATAAAAGTAAAAAATTTGCAGTTTTATTTCATTTAAAACTTGTACAGCATGGATAAACGTTTAGCTCGAGAATTAATAAGATCCAGACAAGCCGTGAAGCAGAAATATCAAAGCTTGAAATTAGCTACTTCTTCTGCTCAGTCCGAATTAGAACAAACTTATAGACCAATAACACAACCACTCAAACAGCTAATTTCAAGTATTGGTAAATCCGAACCATTCGATTTAAAAGAAGAAAGAGTTTCAAAGTATGAAGATTTCAAAACACCTACAAAGCTTTATAAAACATCAACTCCGACGAAAAATATTCAGAAAACAGGAAAAACTCCGTCACTCCCTACAGAACTACCAACATTTTTAAATGACAGTAGTATCACTTCTTCCTCTCCTGTAGTACAACCATTGTCATCAACTGTTATAGCAGAAACTTCAGATCCTTCTAGTGACACAACAACAAATTTAAACTTGTCAGACATATTGGAACAAACTAGAAAAACAATTCAAACCTATGTTGGTACACCATCATATAAAGATTACTTAGCAGATTTTCATGAATTACCCAGATCATATATTGATGAGGGTGTGAAAGATACACAACATAAATTTGACCATTATTATGGAATAGTTCATGACCTCGAAACGGATAAGTTTTCTTTTGGTTTAACACAGATACCGGTAGAAATTATTGGAAAAGACATTAAAGTGGGAGGAATAACGTACACAGGCACGCCAGGTTTATACGAATTGCTTTTCAAAAAAGAACCGAAAGGTTATAAGAAGGAAGATTTAGATAATTACATGAACATTCTAGCTAAAACAAATGTATATCGTAGGAATTTTGATTCAAATGAACAAGTTCAAGGAAATACATCACACAAATATGTTACAATAATAGGACCATATTTACAAAGAAAGGGGATTACAAAGACAAAAACCTTGCCAAGATTAGTTACAGCATTTAACAAACCAAAACCTCCGTTTAGAACAACTAGAGCCAAATCTACAGGAAAGGGATTAATTTTGAAAACAAACAGATCAAATACAGACTATGTATACTGGAATAATGTTAACGAAATTGTTGATAGGCTACGTTTATTAATTTCATCAAGTGATGCGGGAAATAATGCTCATAGTAACGAGATTATCTCTATTATTGAAGAATTAAGAGAAGATAAAGTAATACTATAAATAACAGCTATCAAATATAATCATATTTATTGTTTAATGAAAGCTCAACATGACAGTTGATAAATTTGGACGCCATATTTCAAAACAAAATCAAGAGAGAATAAGTGACATTAATAATTTAAAAAGGAGATTAGGTGAAAATGAAACAAATAATGAAATCTTTGCTAAAAAGCTTAAGGTTTTTGATGAAAATTTTTTAAAGTATGAGAACCAGATTAAAGGATGCT
Source organism: Kuschelorhynchus macadamiae (assembly GCA_030620095.1). Lineage (NCBI taxonomy): Eukaryota > Metazoa > Arthropoda > Insecta > Coleoptera > Curculionidae > Kuschelorhynchus > Kuschelorhynchus macadamiae. Next base: position 2,534,068 of record JAUTXW010000779.1, on the reverse strand, counting down.
ATACCTCAATTGAAAACGTTAATAAACAGTTGCTAACGCTAAATCAAATAAGTAAAGATTTGCAATTTTTAAATGAACATGTTAAAAAGGAAGACAAAAAATTAAGTGATGATATCAACAAAATTAATAAAATAATGGAAACAAATATAAGAGAAGTAATAATTGAAAAACACAAGGAAAAAATTAAACAATTAAGAACTTTTATAAAAAGGTTAGATGATGAAAAAAAGAAATCAAAATAGCATTCTTAACAGTAGAACAATTGACCAACTCACTTTGGAAGAAAATCAACAATATATTTCCTTGGAAAATATAATGTCCAGTGTAATTAAGAAATTAGAACAAGAATTAAATAAAACAGAGGAGGAATTAAAAAATAGTGATAGTAGATCAACTACTTTCTTAACTGGAGAGATAAAAAAATCCTTTAATGCGTTAGAAAAGGAGATTACTAAAATTAGTAAAATTTTAAATGAAAAAAGTTATACAATACAAATTGATAAATTGAATGAATGGGAAAAAACATATAAAAGTTATATTTCGAATTATTACAAAACATAGAAAGTGAACTTCCTTAAAATTGAATAAACAAGTTTGTTGTCATGACAACCGTTAAACAGCAAGTCGTTAATGAATTACATAAACCTGCTAGAAAAAACTACAAACGCAGAAGGGTGGTAGTGAAAGGGTTAAATGATCTTTTTCAAGCTGATTTGGTTGAAATGTTACCCTATGCCAAATTTAATAAGGGATTTAAATATATCTTGATTACCATAAATGTATTTTCTAAGTATGTTTGGGCCGAACCGTTAAAATCTAAATCTGGAAAAGACGTAACAGCGGCAATGAAAAAAATATTAATCAGTGCAAAAACTCCACCAAAAAACTTGCAAACGGATAGAGGAAGAGAGTTTTTCAATGTAAATTTTCAAAATTTGATGCAACAATTTCGAATTAACCATTATAGCACGTTTTCCAATTTGAAAGCGAGTATAGTAGAAAGAGTGAACAGGACTTTAAAGAATAATATGTGGAAAATATTTAGCATTCAAGGAAATTACAAATGGTTTAATATATTAGCGGATATTGTAAAAGATTATAACAATACAAAACATTCTTCAATAGGAATGAAGCCAAAACAAGTAAATAAAACAAATGAAAATAGAATCTTGAAATCTGCATTTACTCATGCTAAAACGTTAGATATAAAATCTCCAAAGTTTAAAGTGGGTGATCACGTACGAATAAGCAAGCATCGAGAGGCATTTTCAAAAGGTTACACACCAAATTGGTCAAATGAGATATTCCACATTAAAGAAGTTAAGATGACAAACCCTTGGACATATTTAATTCAAGACGAAGATAATCAGGACATTCTGGGTGGTTTTTATGAGCAAGAATTACTAAAAGTAAAGCATACCGATGTGTATCTTATTGAGAAGATTTTGAGAAGGAAAGGAAACAAAGTTTATGTGAAATGGTTAGGACTTGATAAAAAATATAATACATGGATTGATAAAAAAAATATTGTTTAATTAAATTGAAATTAAATTTTAGTTAAATTTGTTTTATTTCTGTTCCTCACTTTATGCTTTAGCTGATACAAATTACAAAGTCTTAATGTGCTAATTAATTTCAAATAAAATTCACATTTACTAAACTAAAATTTTATTAAGTAAAACATCAAATACAATTTTTATTAAAACGTGTCAAATATATTTTATTTCTATGTTCCTCAGATAATATCGAATCTAGAATAAGTTTACAATCATTTATTCTTTTTTCAAAACGGAGTCTATCTAAGTACCACATCTGAAAGTTACTCCTACGGGCTTGTCTGTAAGCAAAGCTCCACTTCACTAACACATGCACCTTATTGTTCTCTTCCAGAAAAGATATTGTTTTCTTCGTAATATTTTCTTTTTGATCCATTTTCATTGTTTTCTTCGTAATATTTTCGTTTTGTTCCATTTTGCTTCAATTTGTTTTCCATTTGTTCAGGATATAAAGCAAGTAATTCCATCATAGTTGAAACATTTTCACTGTTAGGATTTTCTGTTGGACTTATTATATTATAAACATGCGTACACAAGTCGCCACAATCAGATGAAATATTATTTTGAAATATTTTGAAATATGTATTGAATTCTTGCCTTTTAAGTATAGATAATCTATAATCAATAATTTCCTTTAATCGCCACAAATTGTCCAAAGACTCTTGTCCTAAGTATATGAAGTGTGGGCCTTTTGTAATTTGTAGAACAGGGGTATCATTTATTTTCTGAACCTGCAGATGAATGTTGTTTATATTCACACTGGTTTGATCAACTTGAGGAAAGTAGAAATTGTTTACAATAATTCCTTGATGAACACAAATGTCTTTCCAATTTTCTTCGGTTAGTGCGATTGAAAATCCAGTTTTTCCACCAATTACAATTTTTGGAGAAAAATCATTTAAACTAATGCCAACAAGAACAAATTTTGACAAAGAATTATTTAAAAAATAAATTTTTGAATTAAGAAGCGTTTCCAAAGGTTTATGAACCACGGCGTTGTTCATAATGACTAAACGAGACTGAAACATATTGTGTTATTCTTGTACTTAAATATTCTCATCCCCACTTTCTTTAAAGTTTTGATTAAAATGGATTAATGAAAAAATAGATTTCCAGTTTGAAATTTGTAATAAAGATAAATAATTAAAATGGTAATGTATAAAAATAATGCAAAGTTTAATGTAACACTAATGATGGAAAAGTAATAATTTTTGAATCCGTCATAATAATTGGTACAGTTGGGGGTTAAAATTTGTAACTGATTATTTTTAAACTCTAACCTTTCTATCCAATTTGTATCAAAAATAGATCGATTTGGATAATGATACAAAATTTTAAAAAATTTACTTGCATTTTCATTTCCATTTATTCGTTCCATCCAACTAATTGTACTATTGTTAATTAATCCAATTTTCATAAATTTACAATATTTACTTAGAGTGACGTCTGTTTTATTAGAAAAACATATTTCACACTGTGTTACGCCAGGGGGATGATGAACATAAAAAACATTTTGGAAAATAAAATAAAGAAGAATAAATTGAGATCTACTGATAGTCATTAAAACAAATTAATAATTATATTCCAAATTTATTAACATTAAGCAGATACTTTCACCACGAAAGCAAAAGCAGTTGTAAAAAAATATACAATAAAATACTGTAATGTAAATATATGTAAAAGTTCATAAATAAGGATATTAATAATACTATATAAAATGTGTAGCTTGAAGACTTATTTTGAATGGTTACAATTATTCGATTCCTATTTTTCCATAAACAGTTATTTAAATCACAATTCCTAGCAAATTTCTTATGCTCCACAATAGGATCATCATAACTTAACCAATCAAAAATTTCAATACCACAATAAAAACATTTACAAATATCATTGATTGAAGTATAGTAAAAGCCAGCTCCAGCTAACACTTCTGGTCTCAATTTTCCTTTTTATTTTTTAAAAGTGGAAAGTCGTTTTTCATAAGTTTTAAAATAACTGTTATCAATTTCTTTGTCAAAAGTTTCTATGCACATTTTGTGAAAGACTTATGAAGACTAACTTTGGTTTCAAAAACAACAAATTTAAATACCTTATAATATCTACATAAATATATCTAAATCTTCATGTTCTGCATTCCATTGATACAAAGCAATATCTTGGTGTCCCCAAGCTAATGTATTAAAACTATAGGGAATTTTATACCGCTTATCATCTTCGGAACTCAAAGCCAATTTATTAATTAACTCTGTAAAAATTGTATGTTGTCTAGATCGAAAAACATACATTGAACAAAAGGTTTTAGAATGATTTTCAACAACATCTTTATAATGAATAAAATCCAACTGCTTTTTAATTGCACTTTTTTTAACACCTTTTGCTTTTTTTGTTAAACTGTTTTCCGTTTTAATACAATATGCTTTTGCTCCAGTACCAAAGAAAGCAGTAATGGGTTCACCAGCATATTCATCTTTGAATTTTCCTATAACTGACTTTGTAATAGGCATTTCATGAATATTATTAAATTCATAATTAGATGTGTCAAATTTGTGAATATTTTTTATCATGTCAGAATAAATATTTGGAGTTGTGACTTCTAAAATGAACGAATCGGTATCGGTGTATAAAAGTGAAATATTTTCCTGATAAAGAGGTTTTAAAAAATTATAAAAGAAATCATACATGACAGTTTTAGATATATCTAATATTGAGAAGCCTACATATATTGGTTTATTGTAAGTAACTTGAATCTTTTGCATTTGAATAGCTACCAAGTTTTCAGAAAATATTGTTAAGTCCTTGAAATATGGTTTTGCAATTAAATTCTCAGCACCATCTTTTCTTCTATTTTTTTCCCACTCTGTAACAAGTCTTACGTCAATTCTCCTATCAACATTTTCCATAGTCTTGCCATAAATACTATTATTTGCCAACTTGTAAGTATTACGATCAAATTCATTCTTTGAATCATTTCTTAATCTTGAATTCAAGTCTATATATTTTTTCAACCAATCAGATTGAGAAAACTGTAAAACTCTATGAACTTTAGTTAACTTGAGTCCATGTTCCAAACATTGTTTTAATAATTGATAGTGAATAACATATTTTGATTTATCATTTAAATTGGGTATTAATTTTATGCATTTAGAATTTGGCGGTTTAAAGTTTTCTGGACAAAACGGAAAATCGTTATGATAGGAATGTAGACTTGTAGGATATTCTAAATCAACTTCTAAAACATATCCCTTATTAGATTTTTTAGAAATATTCATAATATTTAAATCATTGATTTCTTTATCTGTTAACCAAACAAAATCTCCCGTTGGAATGTGCTGTGACATTGCATAACCATACAAATTTGTTGCATCATAATAAATTATGTATTTAGTTGGCTTTAAAGGATCAAAATTTAAAAGAAATGGGTTATTAGCTTCAGATTTTCTACAAATGCAAGAGCTCACACCACCGCGAACGCTTTTTTTGAAAAAGTGTATCATATCTGGATCAGTTAACAATTCTAACTCTATTCCAGTATAACGCAAACACGCCTCCCAGGATAAACCTGGAAAAGTGTAAAAATGAGCTGGATCGAGCTTATATGTGGATAAACAAGTGCTTCTAAAATTTTCAAAAATATCTGCCAAAAGTAAAGTATCAGAGAGTAAGTAAACGTCGGAGTATTGACCAAGAGATTCACATTTAAACAATTGCCAAACCTTTACAGCTCTTTGGTATTCTGCATCACTGATGTGCTCATCCGTTAAAGTATTATAAAATTGGTCTTTCTGAGGTAAAGTTGTTTCTTCTAATTTTAAATAATCATCAATATAACTGTAAGGAAATACACCTTTTTGCCGAATAAGTTTAAATCTTTCTTCATCATTGAAAATTTTTTTTATTTCCTTACATTGTTCATCTTTTAAGCTTTCAGAGAGTTTTGATAAAGAATGGGATAGAAATTGAAATGAATCAATAAACCTTAATGATATATTTTTTTTCTTAGCCTTTTGTGTCTTTTTATCAAAATAGTTATCCACATGAATAAGCTTTTCAAATGAAATATATTTTTCCTTGTTTTGTGCGATAACTGTTAGTTGTTCTTTGTTTAAGCATAATTTTTTAAGAAATAGATGAGAATCATAATTACGCAAATTATGCAATATAATTGGAATAAAGTTAGGTATTCTGTAATTTATGTTGCAGAGTGAATGAGCTGGACCTCTATAAAGACCGGTTATATGACAATGATCTGCAACCCTGTCATTTAAAAGAGGTTTATTACAAATATGACAAACTTTTTCATAGTTATGATAAATTTTGTCCAGTTCGTTCAAAGGGATCATTTTTTTAGGAGCCTTTAAATATTTATTGTATATGTTATACACATCTCTTTCTAAAGAATTTATAAATAATGTATCACAATTTTGACCTCTATATTTTTCAAATTTAGAATAATTATCGTCGAAGGAACATTTAATGTAATAGGCAAATGAATGTGGAATATGTTCATATTGTTTTAAGGTGTATGAAGTATTAGGATTTTTATCAACATTGTCATTATTTAAAGGCTTTAAAATGCATTCAAAATCTGCATACACCACGAAAGGAACTTTCATTTGTTTATGATAATTTACAAATTTCAAAATATTATCATATGAATAGTTTCCAAACTTATCTTTTATTAATTCTTTAGAAGGTAGGTTAATTCGTAAATGATCACAATCATAGCTATTGTGTTGTAATAAATTTTCTTCTGTAGGGAAATATTGTAAACAACCATCGCAAATATATTTTTTTCCGTGATGTTTAGAAATTTGTGCAGAAACTAGTTTTGATAAATCTTTAATATAGCAATAATGAAAAGTTTTTTCATCATCATCACTTATTAACAATAAATTGACATGTTGATTTTTTTTATTCGATGAATAATAAAGTGGACCAATTACTTCATACCCCTTTTTAGGATTTATAATTTCTAATCCATATACATTAATAGAAATGTTATTTTTTTCTTCAAAAATCTTAATGTTCTTTAGCAACATTGGAAATTCTATACCTGACATATCCAAAACAGAAGAGTAGTGTGGGTAGGATGAAGTTTCAAAATCTAATCCGCGTGGTTGGTGAAGAGCAGACACAACTGCCCAGGCGAAGCAAAAGTTGTCATCATTCCTAATGTTGATCACAGCTTGACGTCTCTTGATCTCTTGAGGAAGTTCGATAAAAGATGAGGCTCTCAGCGGATTGTGCTTGTTAACATTAATTTCCAAATGAAGTAAATTCATCAAAGCCCATCCTGCAACGTAAAAATTAAAAAATTACTTTTTTTGTTGCTGTTGTAAAATCGAAAATAAATTCTTTACCTGAATCTCTTTCTGCAAATTCGTCAGCTTTCTGGTCAATAATGGTGCAGATTTGCTCTAACAGTTCTTTTTTCTGATATCCCTGGCAAATGACTTGGAACGGCGCATTAAAAGATTTGACATCATAGCTGTCGCTGCTGGGGTTAAAATAGAAACCGAACAGTTCCATATTTAGCTTGATACATTTATGTTTCTGCAGTTCTTGATCTATTAGATGTGCAATTTTGTATTTCAAATGTTGAAAATATTCTTTCACATTTATGAAGTTTTGATGTGAGGAAATCCTATAAGATATTATTCGTTCCCTGAATGCTGACTTGATAATTTCAACACCTTCCTCCAAGCCTATTTTGGAATTGTTCTTGTGCACACTAGATCGAAGATGTCCACCCCATAGACTTTGGTTTATATTTTTCTTGCATTCTTTACAATATTTTACAATATTTGTAGAATCTATATAAATTAAGAAAAAAATATTTTACAAAATATGACATGAAAAATAAAATGTTCTTACCTTTAACAAGCTTTGGTTTTTTCAACCAACTGTTGAGTTTTGTGGAATTTCCGTTAACATGTTTTTTAATATGTCGCAGTAAATTATCCTTTCTAGTAAAGACTTTATTACATGTTACACACTTATGCATTTCTGAAGTTTTCTGCATAATAATAATAATAAAATTAATATTGTGCAATTCTATTTAGTTATAGTCAAATTTTGAAAAAAGCAATTGCATTTTTGAAGTTCTTTGTATAATAATAAAATTAATATTGTGCATTTTTATTTAGTTATAGTCAAATTTTGAAAAAAGCAATAGAAATTAATTGACTTTATGAATCCATTTCTTCAAATGAGTCAACTAATTTGTCAAAGGCCTGTTTAACATAATTCACCGTACTTTCGTCTCCCTTTTTAATTGTGATCAAATTAGTTAAATTTTGAATAGCGAAACCCAGACACTTAAGGTTTGCTATTTGTTTTTTATTTTTTTTATTAATTTTTAATTTTTTTTTAATGATAAATGATGGTTTCGAAATTGAATTTTGTTCAACTGGTGAATTATTAGGAGAAATATCCGAAGTCAAATTTGCATCAATTTGTTTTTCTTTCGGATCAGAATTTACAATAGCAAATGGTGAATTAATAGAAGATATAGCCGAACTTAAATTTTGATCAATTTGTTTTTCTTGCGAATCAGAATTTACAATATCATATGGTGAATTAGTAGGACAAATAGCCAAACTTAAATTTTGATCAATTTGTTCTTCTTCCGAATCAGAATTTTCACTAAACAAAAAGGGAGAGCAAATTGGTCTCGGAGAAAACAAATAGCACAAAACACTTTTTTCTCTTCACTCTCAGTTTTATTCAAATTTTTTAAAACAATCCCATTATTTTCTACTCGAACTAATGGTATATTTTCTTCTTGAACTCCTGGTATAATTTCTTCGAGGCTAATTGTCTGAAGCGGAATGGATCGATTTCTTTCTCCAACTGATTCACTCATTTTATTTTAATATTATTATTAATAGATTTATTCAACAGATTTTTTTCTTTTAACAGTCACTCGTACCTTAACATACTAAAATGATCATGATGCACCTATTTATAAGACTTAAGAATGCAAAATCAAATGTGGGAGAACAAAGAGAAAAAATTAAAAAATATGATGCGAATGAGAATAAAAGGGGAGGAAGTTAAGAATGAGGGACATGAGAGAGAGGAAGAGGAGGAGGAGGAGGCGCTCCCCTATTATAACTACTAGAAGTTTGTAAGAGGAAATGAGTTTCTATACATACATTTTCCAACAAGTAATATAAAATCCTTAGAAAAGAAAATTTGCCAGGAAATAAAAGAAAATTTTAATCATTAGCTCTTCTCAATTACAGCTTTAGGGAAAGTTTTTGAAAAAAAGTATTAATAATAATACAGATTCAGTCTATGTATTATAAAATAAAAAGAAGTGTGCAGAAAATTTATAAAGTTCAATAAACAAGATCTTACATGTTTTTTATATATAAATAAATCAATTATATGCGTCATAATATTATCTAACGATCTATCTCGGAACAATTTCGTCATTTTAAATTATCTCATTGGCTATAAAATATATATTTTTTTAAGTGAACATATGCATCAAAATACAGGACGCGCGTTTCGCTAACTAAGTTAACATCATCAGCAGATGATATAAACTGAAGTAACTTATTCTAACTGAGACTATTTATAAGTAAATGTGGTCACACTTGGGTGCACTCGACTGCACCGTTGTCAAGTAAGCAATAGAGGTGGCTATAGGGAATAGGCCCTCTGTCTTTATTTAGTGCTTTGTTACCACATTTAGCTATTTCTATACTGTCAAATGCATCCATTAATCTATTATTAGATACATTTTTAATTAACTTAAGATTATTTGTTCGTATTTGATGATTGTTTTCCAAAGCATGTTGGACAAAGCTTGACTTTTCTGTTTTTCCATATCTTAAATGTGCTAAACGGATGTTTATAAAGCGTTTAGTTTGCCCAGCATATTTTAGATCGCCGTCATTACAGTTAATTTCATAGATGCTACTCCTCTCCTTCAAGTCGACTTTGTCTTGGGGTTTTCAAGGAGATTTTTCAAACTGTTCTCCGTTTTATAGGCTACTCTAAAATCTACGTTTTTAAATACTTTTTCTAGACCTTTCGTATATCTGGGATCATGTGAGATTACTATGAACTTATTGGGAGCCTCAGGTGCTTGAAGAGTAGTGGCATCTTTTAACATTTTCCTATGCTTATGTCTATTTACTAATGTATGTACAAAATTTTAGCTTCGACATCCTTTGTATTTAACCTTTTGTGTTTTTCTTACCTTCCCATCCGGGCCCACAGTGTGATGTCTAATATCATTAATAAAAATCGTCCTAAATTTTCCCCAGGGCGTGAAGTGTGTGTCTTATATCCTTTGATTCTTCATTAAACCTCCTATGGTCGTTAGGATTAGGATTAGGTAATTTTTATAGTATTTCACTTTAAACTAACACAATAATATGTTATAATTTGTGGCTACATGAGACTTCTCAAGGCCAATAAACTAAACAAAAAAAATTTACAAAATTATTTTAATCCGATTCATTTCATTGTTAAAACGTTCTTTACTTAATGGAAAATTGACTAATCTATGAGTTAAGAAATGAAATGCTGCCATTTTGGTTGACGGCAATGAAATGAGTCGGATGTTATATACCTATGAGTATTAGTAAATTTCCTATAAATATCAAATTTTAATTTATCGTTATTTCTAATAACTAACATGTCGAGAAAAGGTAATTTCCCATTTAATAAAAAAATATTTATTGTTTAATGTTTCTAAGAAAGTATTCAAATTTTCTGTTTTAGTAGCAAAACTAGCAACTATATCGTCTACGTATCTATACCACACCCTTGGAAAATACTCGAGTTCTTTTTTAAATTGGGTTTCTAATCTACCTGTAAACAAATTTGCAAGGAACCGAAATAAGCAATTGCCCATCGTAGTTTCCTCAAGTTGTTTATAATATTTATTCTTAATAAAATTAATTCATAATTTTGTGAGAAACAAATTTTCTCGAAACGTTAGTTATTAGAAATAACGATAAATTAGAATTTGATATTTATAGGAAATTTACTTATACTGATAGGTATATAACATCCGAGTTATTTTATTGCCGTCAACACAAACAAACAATCTTTTTTGACTTTTTCCGAACTGAATAAAAATCAGGGTTGGCAAGTTTTGGACAGGGTGGTTAAAACCAGTGGTATTAACCTGGTTAAAACCGTCCTGTCCAAAATTAGTTTTGACCATGCCGGTGGTCAAAATGGTCAAAATAAGTTTTGAGCTTTAGTTGAACCTATTTTGTGGTCAAAACTATTTTTAAATGCGTAAATGCAACAAAACTATAAATACAATTATTAAGTACAGGATTTTAAGAAAGCACAAACTGTTAATAACATAAAACTAAAATTTATGTAATAACTTATTTATTCAATAAATACAGATAGGGGATTTCAAACATTTTATGGCAACATAATACTTATACACTAAATAAAATTTTCAAAAAAATTAATATGTTTACATAACCAGGATAATAAAAACATAAAACTGTCTAAAATATATAACATAAACATAACATAAAAAAGTTATATAAAACTTTATTAAAAAACATGAGCATTTAAGTTACAAATTCAAAATTGATCCTCCTCATTATCGGAGTTAAAACTGCCCGATGTAGGAAATGTTAATGATTTACTTTTAAGATTGAGCATACGATATACAGAAACAAGTTTATTACATTTATCAAGGCCTAATTTATTTCTTAACTTTGATTGAATAAAACTAAGATTCGAAAATGTGCGTTCAATACCTGCTGAAGAAGCACATGATTTATGAAGGTAGACAGCAAAGTTAATAAACTTAATATTTAATCCCTTATATTTTTTTAAACCTTCCCACCAAATAACGGGGTTGAGGTTGAGCATTTCCTTATTAAAAAATGATTGTGGGAACGGCTTCTCTTTCAAGGTAAAAAATGTAATAAGAGGCAGAAATTCCTTTTCTGCACTTTCCTGCACCCATGTCCTAGCTTCTTCAATATCTTCGTCTTCTAGATCGGTACCAAAATATTTAGGATGTAGAAGATAGGCTAACTTATGCATAGGTGTAATACAATCCTTATATCTTTTAGTCACTTCTTCTTTGTACGGTTTTAAATTTTCTTCATTTAACAACTTCAAAAAATGATAAGTTGCGTCTGCTATATTAGCTGTATCTTTCTGCATTTCATCCAGTGCTGTCGCTATGTAGGATAATTGTAAATGCAGGTGTTTCGCTTCTACGAATAGGGCAAAATTTGTTATTATTTTTTGTATGTTTCCATCAATGTATTCACTGTTGCTGTCTGCAAGCAGCTGAACATAATATGGACGATTTTTCAAGAATATGTCAAGACAATCTACCTGGCTATTTCACCTAGTATCTCCGGGAATTTGAGGTTTTCTAGATCCTTTTTGTTGTAATAATAACGCATTTGGTTTATGATGGTTCCTAAAGTATTTTGATAATTCGGTTACATGTCCCAATAAAGCTGCTATATTTTTCTTTTTACATATATCTCCACCTAATAAATTTAAGTAATGGGCAGCACAGCCATATGCAATAAAAAAATCCGCATTCCTTCTTTTTTCTTTTTCCAAGTCATGTCTCATTTTTTCATTTTTGCTTCATTATCAGATACAAAAGATGTCACTTTACAAGCAAATTTTTACTCTGCCTCTTTGATTGCGTCATAGGCGATAGTTTTACAAAATTCTGCAGTTTTTTCATTTACTCCAGTGTCGACAGCAGATAAAAAGTAAACGTTTTTTCCGTCCGATAAACAATTTGCCAAAACCGGTTGATTGTGTATGTTAGACCAGCCATCTTGAATAAGAGTAACTGACTGGTTTTTTAACTGATCTGAAACTTCTCCTCAATATGGCTGAATGGTACGTTTCGTGCAAAAAAATAGGCCGCTATATCCTCATCAATTTTTTTCTTTTGAAGATTAGATGTTTTTATTAAGATTTGTGACATTTTTGGTTGCAATAGTGATGACGATGAACCAGAAGCTGAAGAAACACATGATCCAGTTATGGTACTTTCGTCTTCTGAATTGTTTTCTTCTTCTATGTTATCACGTGTATGGTCAGAACTTGAATCCAATTCCATTTCCAGATCATCTGTGCCTACATTTTTGCTTAAGATTTCATTTCTTGAATCTCCCTTTTTAGTCTTCTTACTTCTACATTTTTCTAAATGTTTTTTTAGCCGCAGTGCCTTACTACTTACTAGAGAATTACATACTTTACATCTTTGGCCAATCACCTTTCCGTCATTGCTAAGTTGGTCAAAATACGTCCACACCGGATCCTTATACCTTCCACCAAAACTTCGTTTTCGTACCTACAATAAAAAATTAATAATTTTGAATAAGTTGTTTAAATAATAAAAAAAAACTTTAAGTAAAGAAACATATTATATATTTCTTTATATATATACGATTACTTTATCTGGATATACATTTTTCTGCGCTTAATTGAACCTGTGATAAATAGATATTTCAACCCATTTATTGACCACCGAGTTGACCACCATTATTAATACCCAATAGAAGGTTAAACAAGAAGTCATAACTTGTGTTCATCTTTACCCAGGATCATTTCGTTTGTAAGACGTGTAATATATATTAGAAAAAGCCAGATATCTTTAAAACGGATAAATGTACATGATGGCTCATTAATTCGAGGAAGCTTATTAAAATATTGTCATGGTTAACGGAGATATGAAGGGATTAATATGGTTTCTAGAGGTGCATGTCGTAAACATATGTTTGTGATCTGAAAAAGGTCGATAGTTAAGAATTGCATTTTTTTAATGAAATACTCAATATTTTATTTGACATTTCAGTTCTACCCGAAAAATAATTATAAAAATTAAAATAATTAAAAAAGATTTGTTTTCGAAATTATAGAAAAATGTTATCTTCTTTCTAATAAACTGGAATTTGACACCATAAGAAAGATTATTAACAACTAAGATAGCAATGAGCAATCCGTTTTGCTCAAATTTAAACGTTATAGATTTTACAGCCAGCAAATTTTGACTTTCAACCTTGAGTAATTTTAAAAAATCAAACTTAAGGATATATAATAAACAAAAAAAAGCTCATATTTTGGTAGAATCAAACTAATCAAAGAGTCAAATGAAGTATTGGGTGTTAGATGTAAGGTGTTCTATTTAAAATGCAATTTTTGTCTGTCACCCGTTTTGGGACACCCTGTATGTATAAAAATATTTTTAGGACATGCAGCTTTAGAAACCATACAACATTTATAGACAACTTTTTTTCATATCTCCATTAACCACGATCATAATGGACTTTCCTGGATAAATAGCCCACCACCCTATATAATATTAAATATTTTTATTATTAGCACTATGAGTATTACTATTAATTAAATATTTAGGATATAAAATAGAATCCAAAATAAAGTAAAACCAACTATTTTTTTTTCAACACTTATGGGTATAATTCCTTTGTTAATTTTTTATTTATAGTTTATAGTCAAATAAAACAGTTTATAAAAGTAACACGGCAATATCTTACACAAGTTAATATTTGACCAACAAGATACAAAAATTCCGTTTACTCGTTGTGCGCCCTAGAAGTAAATAATCCACCACAGAAAATACTACAATTTACTACTTGACCTTTCATTAAATACCCTGTATAATATCTATCAGAACGATTCTATTTTTACATAATTTCTGCGGTCATTTCTAGGTGCACAGTTCTTGAAATGAGAAAATGAGATGAAGTTTTGAGATGCAAAAAAACGGTAATTTATAAAATAAAAATGAACATTATTAATATATAACTTACCTTGGACATATTAAGGCACCAACCACTATAGTAGAGTAGCACAATAAATTAAATTATTTAAGTAGTTCTTTTCAGTACAGCCAGAAACTATATAAATCTTCCTAAAATACTGGTAAAACACTATAACAAGTTGCAACCTGATTGTTTGTTCACGTTCAATATAAATAGCGCGGTTGAACGCTCTCACTGTTGCCAAACTTTAAATATTGTATGATTTTTAAGGGTTTTAATTTAAAAAGTGGTTTTAACCATTTTGACCATTTTGGCCGGTTAAAACCAGTTTTGACCACTGCCCTGGTCAAAATAAAAAAGTGGTCTTTACCCAACCCTGATAAAAATATTTAACTTTAAATTAATTGAAGCAAATATCTAATACATGTCAAACAAACTGACACATTTTAAAATTTTGAAATCAATTCTCTTCTATTATTTAATGTTTCTCTCTTACGATCGGCGCACTGATGAGTCCCGATAGGATGAAAGTATTTGTACAACTACTATGTGTCTATAAAAAGTTAAGGTAAATGACATAATTTCTTATGCTTGCTTAAATAATATTGTTTATATTATGTATCGAAACATTCCGTAGACAGACTAGTCTACACGTTGAGGTATGTAATTTTATTAAATATTTGCTTAAATTAATTTAAAGTTAAATATTTTTATTCAGTTGCGAAAAAGGCAAAAAAGATTTTTATTTGTCAATCTAAACACAACAAATAATCTGAACACATTTAAAAATTTCATTTCTTAACTCACAGGTTATTCAATTTTCCATTAAGTAAAGAACGTTTTAACACTGACAAGAATCGGATTAAAAATATAGCTAAAAGTAATGGATATAATGATAATTTTGAACGTAAGTTAGTAAATAGCCATAAGCATAAGAAAATGTTAAAAGATGCCACTACTCTTTAAGCACATGAGGCTCCCAATAAGGTCATAGTAATCCCATATTATCCCAGATATACGAGAGGTCTAGAAAAAGTATATTTAAATATTTTAAATGACAATTTTATACATAAATATATAGCATATATATCCGTAACCAGATATATCGGACCAGCGGATGTTTGTTAATCAAAAATAGCCGTCAATGTTATGATAATAGTAAAATAGGATCGAAAATAAGTGTGTAGGACGAGACACCTAAGGTCACGCACACGACGAATACACGCACCCAGAGTCCACAGGGACAACCTGACATATTACTTGTTGAACGCAAAAATGTCAAAATATTTAAAAAGTCGGTATTAGCAAATTATCTTGTCTTTTGTGCATTAGCTTGGAAGCCAATGAGATAATTTAGTTTTCATTTGTCATTAAACGCTGTAAGAGAGGTAAATACACATAATATTAAAATGCTCCGGTGGCCTAAAACAAATCTTTTTAGCATGCTTCAAATGCACTGAATATTCCAGCCCAGTCGGTGCAATTTTGAAAAAAAAAGAATAACTCTTGAAGATTGAGATAAAGTTATAAGATTATATTTTAAATACTATATATTCGATTAAAGTACAAGAGTTCTAGTATCACTTTACCACAATTTCTTACGTTCTGGACGCATATTTCGCTAACCAAGTTAACATCATCAGCAGATGACATAAACTAAAGTAACTTATCCTAACCGAGACTATTTATAGGTAAATGTGTTCACACTTAGTTGCACCGGACTGCACGGTTGTCAAGTAAACAACAGGGGGGACTATAGGGAATAGGTTATCTGTCTTTATTTAGTGCTTTCTTACCACATTTAACTATTTCTGCACTCTCAAATACATCCAATAATCTAATATTAGATATATTTTTAATTAACTTAAGATTATTTATTCCTATTTGTTGATTGTTTTCCGAAGCATGTTGGGCAACGCTTGACTTTTCTATTCTTGCGAATCTTAAATGTGCCATGAGTTCTTTGCCCAACAGCTAATATCATAGATGCCACTCCTCTCCTTCAAGTCGACTTTGTCTTTAGGGTTTCCGAGGAGATTTTTCAAACTGTTCTCCGGTTTGTAGGTTACTCTAAAACCTACGTTTTTAAATACTTTTTCTAGACCTCTCGTATATCTGGATCATATGGGATTACTATGAACTTATTGAGAGCTTCAGGTGCTTGAAGAGTAGTGGCATCTTTTAACATTTTCCTATGCTTATGTCTATTTACTAATGTATGTACAAAATTTTAGCTTCGACATCCTTTGTATTTAACCTTTTGTGTTTTTCTTACCTTCCCATCCGGGCCCACAGTGTGACGTCTAATATCATTAATCAAAATCGTTCTGAATTGGCCCCAGGCCGTGAAGTGTGTATCCCTGTATTATATCCTTTGATTCTTCATTAAACCTCCTATGGTCGGTAGGATTAGGATTAGGTAATTTTTATAGTATTTCACTTTAGACTTACACAATAATATGTTATAATTCGTGGCTACATGAGACTTCTCAAGAAGCCCAATAAACTAAACAAAAAAAATTTACAAAATTATTTTAATCCCATTCATTTCATTGTTAAAACGTTCTTTACTTAATGGAAAATTGACTAATCTATGAGTTAAGAAATGAAATGCTGCCATTTTGGTTGACGGCAATGAAATGAGTCGGATGTTATATACCTATCAGTATTAGTAAATTTCCTATAAATATCAAATTTTAATTTATCGTTATTTCTAATAACTGACATGTCGAGAAAAGGTAATTTCCCATTTAATAAAAAAATATTTATTGTTTAATGTTTCTAAGAAAGTATTCAAATTTTCTGTTTTAGTATCAAAACTAGCAAATATATCGTCTACGTATCTATACCACACCCTTGGAAAATACTCGAGTTCTTTTTTAAATTGGGTTTCTAATCTACCTGTAAACAAATTTGCAAGGAACCGAAATAAGCAATTGCCCATCGCAGTTTCCTCAAGTTGTTTATAATATTTATTCTTAAACTGAAAAATTTTTGAATCATACATAATTTTGTGAGAAACAAATTTTCTCGAAACGTTAGTTATTAGAAATAACGATAAATTAGAATTTGATATTTATAGGAAATTTACTTATACTGATAGGTATATAACATCCGAGTCATTTCATTGCCGTCAACACAAACAAACAATCTTTTTTGACTTTTTCCGAACTGAATAAAAATATTTAACTTTAAATTAATTGAAGCAAATATCTAATACATGTCAAACAAACTGACAGATTTTAAAATTTTGAAATCAATTCTTTTCTATTATTTAATGTTTCTCTCTTACGATCGGCGCACTGATGAGTCCCGATAGGATGAAAGTATTTGTACAACAACTATGTGTCTATAAAAAGTTAAGGTAAATGACATAATTTCTTATGCTTACTTAAATAATATTGTTTATATTATGTATCGAAACATTCCGTAGACAGACTAGTCTACACGTTGAGGTATGTAATTTTATTAAATATTTGCTTAAATTAATTTAAAGTTAAATATTTTTATTCAGTTGCGAAAACGCCAAAAAAGATTTTTGTTTGTCAATCTAAACACAACAAATAATCTGAACACATTTAAAAATTTCGTTTCTTAACTCACAGGTTATTCAATTTTCCATTAAGTAAAGAACGTTTTAACACTGACAAGAATCGGATTAAAAATACAGCTAAAAGTAATGGATATAATGATAATTTTGAACGTAAGTTAGTAAATAGACATAAGCATAAGAAAATGTTAAAAGATGCCACTAAAATGAGAATTTTATACATAAATATATAGCATAAGGTAAATCAGGGTTAGATGCCTCACTTAAGCAAAATATGTGATTAAAAATTGAAATAATATTTTAAATTAAAAAGCCTATGATAAAAAAATAACATATATTTATTTAGACACGACATAACATGTTTAAAAAACTTAAAATTTTTATTTTTTTTTTGTAAAAATGTTTTAACAAAAACAACTTTTTTTGCCATCTCTCCCGGCAGTTAAGGAGAGTTGCCCTTGCAGTTTGGGTCAGGTGCCCCACACTGGGAGAGTCGCTCCATAAAGGAAAAGAAGGAACTTTCATTATTTTTATCATCTTAACATACATAAATAAGATTATTAAAAATAACAGGAAATTTTTAACTTAAACTTATTTTCTAATAATATGACAAAGACTCTCAGTTTATAAGAATACTTTTTTCTTGGCACGGTCATGATTTGCAGCCCTTAGTTTTTCACGTCCACATGTGACGCAGTGGTCCCCATATATTGTACACGTCTCATGAAACCACTTGTCACATCCCAAACATTTTAACCAATCTGCCTTGTTAGTTGTTTCATAATAATTTTCCCAGCATTCTATGCAAGATTCTGATTCCTTAGCAGAACTTGTAGATGGGGACCTTTTACCCTTTTTTACATAAACAGCAAGTGGTTCATCATCCGAGGAGGAAAAATCGTCTTCAATATTTTTTTTTGATTTTGGGTTTCGCTTTGTCAAAACTTCGGCAGATTGCTTCTTTCGTTTTTAATTGATTTGGGAAGAATTGGCACCGGACTAATATCTTGCAGATATTTTGAAGGGGTTTCTTTTGGATGAACACCATCTGGTACTATAATTGAGCTTGTACCTGGAACCGGTTCTTGTTCTACGCTAACTTTTTCTAAAATAGATTTGTCGAACTGAGCTTTTTCCGGGGCTGCCTCTAAAACAGAATTTGGGTTTTGATGTTCCTTTAAAGAAGAGCTCTTTTTACCTGTAGAATTTTCCACTGTATGTTGAGACATATTATCCGAAATGTGATAAAAATGGTCAGGAATGGCCGCCGGATCAAGTGGGAAAATTCCTGATGCCCGAAACCCAGAGACACCAGTTTCAACATTAGCTGCTTTACCCCATGCAGCCCCTATGATTTTACCAACTTGCAGGCGAGTAAGACGTCTCCCATTGTCTGGCTTCTTTTCTTAAAAAATGTTTTAAGGACCGGAAAAATGATCTGTCAAGTGGCTGTATGGCTTGGGTGCAATGGCTTGGTAAGCACACTAAAATTATTTCATTTTGTTCTGCGAAGTTGAGCATTTCCATAGAATTCCTATGGGATGAATGTCCGTCGAGTATTAAAATAGTTGGACCAGGAGGCTTTTTAGGAATAAAATGTTCTTGAAGCCATTTTAGAAAGAGGTCTGATGAGATATAGGACGACTTTTTGTTCATAAAAACTGTTGACCCTGGTGGAAATCCATCTTTAAATTCCTGCTTTTCTCTTACTCCTTTAAATATGAGCACTGGTGGTATAAAATTGCCTTCGGCATTGCAGCAAGCTATTATTGTTACGTTCTCACCTCTTTCACTTAAACTGAGTACATAGACATCTTTGGCTCCCTTAGTTGCAATAACTTTTCCGGCTTCGTTGTTGATTTGAAAGCCGGTCTCGTCCATGTTAAAAATATTACTCGGTTTTACAAACATGTTGTATTCCGTGTAAACCTCATTAAGCAGATCAAAACATTTATTTACTTCCGTACGATCCATACCTTCTGCCCTAGCAATAGACAATCCTTGAGCTGCTCTAACACTCAGTTCTTGGTTACGTCGCAAAAACGAGTTAAGCCAGTCATAGCCTGCCATTTGTGTTTCACGATTAAATCTGTGCTTAATTTTCAATTTTTCAGCAAACTGATAAGCAAGGGATCTAAGTGGCTCTCTATCAAGCGCAAAACCACATTTTTCCAATTTCTGTACATGTTTTACTAGTCGTTTTTCATTTACAGTGCCTAAGCATCCTTCAGGGCCTAGAGGAAGATCCCTGGTAATTCCTGATTTGATGCGCCGACGTAACGTTCTAGATGGTACACCAAAGGCAGCTGAAGCTTCATTAGTGCCCCATCTCACCAGAATTTATAGCCTCAATAGCAGCTACTAAATGTTCTTCACGCCACTGTTTTCTTGGCTTAGCAGATTGTTTTCGTTTGTATCGGGTCGGCATATTATCTAAAATAAAATTTAGTCATTAATATACTATCTAAATTTACAAAATACAAACATTCATATGGGGCATCTATCCCGTATTATTTTTGGCCATCTATCCTTTTTGTGCGCCAGTAAAGAATTTGTCAACCATTTTATATTCTAAAGTAAGCCAATAGACCCTTTCAAACAAGGATTCAAGAATACAGCTGTAAAAATTAAACGAAAACATTTTTCGCTGCGATATGTGCTCACATAAATTAGATCATAGTAGTAATTTATAAATTCTTACCTGTTTTTCTTAAATATTTCACGATTGAAGAGATATTATTGGATTATTAATTGTGCCTCTCGCTAAACACACAACAAGTAAACAACCACCATACTTATGGCGCCAACTAACGATTAAGCCCGAATATTTGCCGATCGGGGCATCTCTACCGATGGGGCATGTAACCCGGAATTACCTTATATATCCGTAACCAGATATATCGGACCAGCGGACGTTTGTTAATCAAAAATAGCCGACAATGTTATGATACTAGTAAAATAGGATCGAAAATAAGTGTGTAGGACGAGACACCTAAGGTCACGCACACGACGAATACACGCACCCAGAGTCCACAGGGACAACCTGACATATTACTTGTAGAACGCAAAAATGTCAAAATATTTAAAAAGTCGGTATTAGCAAATTATCTTGTCTTTTGTGCATTAGCTTGGAAGCCAATGAGATAATTTAGTTTTCATTTGTCATTAAACGCTGTAAGAGAGGTAAATACACATAATATTAAAATGATCCGGTGGCCTAAAACAAATCTTTTTAGCATGCTTCAAATGAACTGAATATTCCAGCCCAGTCGGTGCAATTTTGAAAAAAAAAGAATAACTCTTGAAGATTGAGATAAAGTTATAAGATTATATTTTAAATACTATATATTCGATTAAAGTACAAGAGTTCTAGTATCACTTTACCACAATTTCTTACGTTCTGGACGCATATTTCGCTAACCAAGTTAGCATCATCAGCAGATGATATAAACTAAAGTAACTTATCCTAACCCAGACTATTTATAGGTAAGTGTGCTCACACTTAGTTGCACCGGACTGCACCGTTGTCAAGTAAACAATAGAGGGGACTATAGGGAATAGGTTCTCTGTCTTTATTTAGTGCTTTCTTACCACATTTAACTATTTCTGCACTCTCAAATACATCCAATAATCTAATATTAGATATATTTTTAATTAACTTGAGATTATTTATTCCTATTTGGTGATTGTTTTCCAAAGCATGTTGGGCAAAGCTTGACTTTTCTATTCTTGCGTATCTCAAATATGCCATGAGTTCTTTGCCCAACGTATTTTAGATCCCTGTCATTACAGCTAATTTTATAGATGCCTCTCCTTCAAGTCGACTTTGTCTTTAGGGTGTCCAAGGAAATTTTTTCAAACTGTTCTCCGTTTTGTGGGCTACTCTAAAACCTACGATTTTAAATACTTTTTCTAGACCTCTCGTATATCTGGGATCATATGGGATTACTATGAACTTATTGACAGCCTTAGGTGATTGAAAAGTAGTGGCATATTTAAACATTTTCTTATGCTTATATCTATTTACTGTGTCTTCCACCACAGGTTCCAGTGTTAGGACTGTATATTCGAGATTGCCTCGATCCGTTGTTTCGGAATTCGAGTGAAATTTTCTGTTTTTACGGGATTAGGAGTAAGAATCATTAGTTCTCTTACTAAATTCTCAACTCACTACATGTATAATAATTTATTATTTTATTAAAAATGCAACTATTTTATTTAATTTACTGAAATATTGTCCTTTATAAATAAAACAAATTGATTGACTTTTGACGCTCTGATAAGTCCATTTGTCAAAGAAAGATGTCTGAAATGTTTTGGTATTGATCTGACAACACTGCATTGTGACTACTTCATAGATTTTGATGACATGCAACGGAAGTTTTATTAATTTACCTACATAACCCACTCACTATTTAAATGCATCTCGCACGGCAATGATATTTTTTATTAGCTTAGTAAAACTGAAAGAATGATATAGAGACTACGTTATAACTAACGCTCTTAAAAAATATGTTCAATCATAACTAAATATTGTTGGTAGATATAAATCTACTTGGACAAGTGGCATCTCACATCACATAATCCAAAATTATACATTGAAATTAGGTGTTTTAAAAAGAAAAATGTGAAGCTATTTTTAGCGGTTTCTTTCCGAGTTTAATTTATTCTATTAACGAATGGTAATTTCCAATTTTAAAATGATCTTCGAGCGAAATTAAAGCTTTTGTAGTATAATGGAATTTCTCGGTGCAAAGATTGTAGTAATGGAAATCGTATCTAGAAAGTTTTGCTTACAAAAATGTTCTTTTAACTCTTTGTACCATGAAGACTAATGAAACAGTAGTGCCCTGCCGCGAAGTTTGAAAAAGGAAATGAGTTTCTATAAATACATTTTCGAAAAAGTAATGGAAATTCTTAGAAAAGGCAAATTTGTCAGGACATAAAAGAAACCTTTAATCATTAGCTCTTCTCAGTTTTCGCTTTAAGGGCACGTTTTTAAAGAAAAGTATTAATATTAAAGCAGCATCAGTCTACATATTTTAAAATACTTATTTTTTCTTAAAATGTAATGTGTTTACTTCCCTCGTAAAAGTGAAGTATTATTGTATAATCGTAAAAAAATCACCCTCCGAGATTTTTCAGATCTCTACGTTTCAGTACGAGTACCTAGATGCCGAAAAATAGGTCTTTACAATTCCGTCGGTCTGTCTGTCTGTTTGTCTGTCTTTCAATCTTTTTGTCGCTCTGTCGATCAGTCTGATCGCGGAATAGCTAAAAAACTACTTACCCGATTGACTTCAAATTTTGGTTAAAAATTAAGGGTCATATATGGATGACCTTGTAATATTTTGGTAAAAATTCAATATGGCAAACGAAACCTAGTGAAATGTTAAAAAAAAGTATTACTAAAAAACTACTTATCCAATAATAATCTGAAATTTTGCACAAAAATCAAGTATACCGGGTGTCAACGATATCGTTTTACACGATGCCATTCAATTGCTTTTTAGGTTAGGATTTTTTTATTTGGGTTAACGAAATATGGTATTAAGACACATATTTTTCATGAAAAAACAATTGAATATTACTGCCAGTTTTTCCGATATCAGAACCAAGTTAAGAATTTCAAATGGAACCCTGTATATTATTTTACATAGTTTGATAGAGCTTAGAATTACCTTTTCAATGACATATCACACGTTATATTTTTTTTCAAAATGGCGGACCAGGAAGCGCTTTTTCAAAATTCGATATGGCGGTCGTTTCCCGATACCGATGAAATTTTTGTTTAACAAATTATTAAAATATTAAACAAAATCGGGTTTTCAATGGATTTTAATCAAATTTAAAATCAAATTTTTAATTTATCACAAAGTGGGATAAGTTTAATTTTTTCTCTAAAATGTGAACTTTTTTTAAATTTTCTCAAAGATTTTAAATAGAAAGTTGTATTTATTAAATATTAGTATTAAAGTATATCTTATTAGCTACACGAAACCGCATAACAAGCCGTATTTTTGCTTTTTGCTTCAGAAAAAATTGACAAAACCTTGCCGATATACATTTTTCCTAATACATAACATGAAACAAACACACATATTATTAATCAGAAATAAGTAGTATTAATTTTATTTTACCGGTAGATACGGTGCAGTAACATGAAAGATGACTTAACTAAGATAAGTAGGCCTTGGAAACAATTGCATAGGGATGCCATTATAATTTTCATTAGATTTAACCAGAAACGTCAAAAGTACTGTTTTGTATCGACATTTCTGATAACTTTCGTTACATTTTTACACTGAGAAGTGGTTATGGTTAGTTTTAAAAATAAATATTATGGTTTATTCAAGAGAACATCAAATTGACATGCTCCTTATTTATGGGGAATGTCGCAAAAATGCAAGGGACACAGAGAGATTATACCAGGAACGCTTTCCGAATCGTGACGCTCCTTCACATGCATATTATCCTTGGCTAGTACAACATTTAAAAAATGAAAATAATGGTGGTGTCCATGCTAATGGCAATGATGGTTTCGTAGTAAGCGAAGAAGTGGAAACAAACGTTTTAGCGTACATCGAGTATGACCGTACAGCTTCCCTTCGTGAATTAGGTAAACAGTGCAATACGTCCCATGAAAGCGCCAGAAAAATTTTAAAGAAACACGGGTTTAAATCGTTTAAGTATCAAATTCACCACCACCTATTTGAAAATGACTTCCAAAGACGACTTATTTATTGCAATTGGTTTTTAGATAATTATAGAATAAGTCTTGTGTTTCATCATAAGATTATTTTTTCGGACGAATCAAGGTTTACTAATCTAAGGATGTTTAATAGAAATAATTTTCGTTATTGGGCAAAGAAAAATCAAAGATTAGTAAGAAAAGGTGCCTTCCAGGAACGTTTTGGAGTTAATGTTTGGTTAGGCGTTGTAGGACTAAGCGTTATTGGTCCAATATTATTCCATCAGCCTTTAACTGGCGAGATGTATTTGGACTTTCTCGAAAATAAAATTGAACATTTTATAAATAATTTGCAGCAAAATGATGATTTAGTTTACCAACAAAATGGCGCCCCTGCTCATAATTCAAGAATTGTTGCAAATTACTTGAATGAACGATTTGGTGAGAACTGGTTGGGAACCAATGGACCAATTCGATGGCCAGCGAGGTCGCCTGACCTAACCCCGCTTGATTTTTCTATATGGGGTCATCTGAAAGAAAAAGTGTATGCAACTTCTGTAATATCGTTGGAAATGTTAGAAAATAGAATAAGACGAGCCGTTGAGAGTATATCAGAACAGCATTTACGAAACCTGCTCGCGGAAAATGTTGAGAGAGTGACACTATGCCAAGAACAAGGCGGACAGCGCATAGAACATTTAATTGAGTGACTTTTGTATTAATTGTGAAAGTTTGATTTTAAATTAGCATTAAACCCAATAAAAACCCCCATATTTGTTTATTATTTCTACCTATAATTCAAAAATATCTTCGGTGTTAGAAAATGGCCGCCATATTGAATTTTGAACCAAAGCTTCCTGGTCCTCCATTTTGAAAAAAAATCAACTTGTGATATGTCAATGTAAAGGGAATTCTAAGTTCTATCAAACTGTGTGAAAAAGTATACAGGGTTCTTTTTAAACTTCTTGACTTAGGTCTAGGTATTTCCGGAAAAACCGAAAGCCTACCGGTAAAATAAAATTAATACTACTTGTGAATTTTTCTCGATTTCCTAAAATAAGACAGCAAAAATCATAAAATGTCAAAATAATACAAAATTGCTTATCAATAAAAAATATTCCGAAATTTACTGGTTAATAATATGTGTGTGTGGGTGTGTGTGTTTCATGTTATGTATTACGAAAAATGTATATCGGCAGAGTTTCGTCAATTTTTTCTCAAACAAAAAGCAAAAATACGGTTTGTTATGCGGTTTTGTTTTTGTTTTTTGTTTTTCTCAGTGTAAAAATGTAACGAAAGTTATCAGAAATGTCGATACAAAACAGTACTTTTGACGTTTCTGGTTAAATCTAATGAAAATTATAATGGCATCCCTATGCAATTGTTTCCAAGACCTACTTATCTTAGTTAAGTCATCTTTCATGTTACTGCACCGTATCTACTGGTAAAATAAAATTAATACTACTTGTGATTTTTTCTCGCTTTCCTAAAATAAGACCACAGTCACAAATTGTCAAAATAATACAAAATTACTTATCAATAAACAATAAAAAATATTCCAGGATTCTGATTAATAATATGTGTGTGTTTGTTTCATGTTATGTATAAGGAAAAATGTGTATCGGCAAGGTTTTGTCAATTTTTTCTGAAACAAAAAGCAAAAATACGGCTTGTTATGCGGATTCGTGTAGCTAATAAGATATACTTTAATACTAATATTTAATAAATACAACTTTCTATTTAAAATCTTTGAGAAAATTTAAGAAAAAGTTCACATTTTAAAGAAAAAATTAAACTTATCCCATTTTGTGATAAATTAAAAATTTGATTTTAAATTTGATTAAAATCCATTGAAAACCCCATTTTGTTTAATATTTTAATAATTTGTTAAACAAAATTTCATCGGTATCGGGAAACGACCGCCTTATTGAATTTTGAAAAAGCGCTTCCTGGTCCGCCATTTTGAAAAAAAAATATAACTTGTGATATGTCATTGAAAAGGTAATTCTAAGCTCTATCAAACTATGTAAAATAATATACAGGGTTCCATTTGAAATTCTTAACTTGGTTCTGATATCGGAAAAACTAGCAGTAATATTCAATTGTTTTTTCATGAAAAATATGTGTCTTAATACCATATTTCGTTAACCCAAATATAAATATCCTAACCTAAAAGCAAATGAATGGCATCGTGTAAAACGATATCGTTGACATCCGGTATTATGTAGGAATTAACAATCAACAAAAATTTCGTTACGAATCCAAGATGCAGCTTTGTTATATATTTTAAAATTCAGCCTGAAAAATTTCTTAAGGGCCTGCTTTCAAATTGCGCGCCATAAATAATTGTGGTATACAGATGAAGTAGGAAAACTGTGGTACTAATTCAAGATGGCGGAAGAAAATGGCATCTTAATAAAATATTTGTAATTATAAAAAAATCGCCTTCTTAGTTTTTACATATCTTCACGTTTTAGAGTTTGTAGATGCCAAACAATATGTTTTATCAATTCCGCCTCTCAGTTTATTTGTCTGTCTTACGCGACTTCAAATTTTGGGTAAAAATTAAGGGTTGTATGGGGATGACCTGGTAACATTCTGTTAAAATTCAGATTTGGCCAAATAAAATGGCGGCCTAGTGAAATATTAAAACGTTGGAACGTGCTAAAGCATCATAACTTTCCAGATTTTGTTTTGGGGGGCGCGGGCGTTTCGTCACGAGGTAGGTTAATTTCATGTCCAAACACTGCAAAATTCGGAGTCAAGCCTGTGGTCTGATGTTTTGCCGATCGAATTGTAAAACCAGCTTTAGCCAGGAGTATATTCCAATCCCATAATACGTAAGAATGCCAAACAATATGTTTTATCAATTTCGAGGGTCGGTTTATTGTGCATGAAAAAAAAAGATTACTTCCGAAGAAGATTAAAAAATGTACACGAAAAAATCCAAAGGCAAAAGACCTAAGTTACAATGCAAAAATGGATATTCATAATGCAATTTATGATTTATACACGTCAAAGACTAATATAATCCTTCAGAATCATTTTAATATTATAGACTAAAAAATATCATCATCACTTAAAAAGTCCTCATCTTCTGAGTCGTCCTCCAAAAACGCAATGATCATTGGTGCTATTTCGACATCTAGAACTCGTTCTCGATTCTACCAATCCCGTATTAATTTCTCCTAATAAAACCGGTTTTTTGATGTCATAAAGCAGATTTTGGATTTGTTGACAATAAGGCAATTTTTCTCATACCATAAAGCAAATTGTCCTAAAATTATATTGACATTATTTTCCAATTCCTCGAAATTATTATCAGAAATTGCTATAGTGCAGTCATCTGCATAGATAATTATTCTATTTTTTGATAGTGACAGAGGCAAGAAATTGTCCAGATCATTTATAAAAAGCGTAAATAGTAGTGGTGAAATAATGCTTCCCTGAGGTACACCACAGTTTATATTATGTCCAGTAGAGATAACATCCCCAATCTTAACTTTTATCTTACGTTCCTTTAAATTAGGCACTAACCATTTGTTGATATCTCCCCTTATCCCTAATGCATATAATTTCTTCTTTAAAATGGAGCTATTTATGCAATCAAAAGCTCAAGTTAAGTCAAAGAAGATGGCAAGAACGTAGTTTGATTTGTCCAAGCCCTCATAAAGGAAATTTAATAGATCAAAAGCAGCTGTAGAAGTGGAGCAATCTTTTCTAAAACCTTGTTGTTTGTTACTTATTAATTTTTCTGCGTTTAAGAAGTTTTCTGTCTTGCATAAAACTACTTTTTCAAAAAGTTTAGAAAAGGTAGACAGGCCCGTAATACATCGACAGTTTTCGATTTTTTCCCTGTCACCCTTTTTATAAAGTGGAATAACTTCCCCTACTTTCAACTCACGAGGGAATATACCTTTTTCGAGGTATAAATTAAAGATATAGCATAATGGGTGTTTAATATAATCCCATATTTTTTCTAAATATATATATATATATATATATATATATATATATATATATATATATATAGAGAAACAGAAATTTCAATTTCTGTGCGGTTCTTGGTCGTAAAAAGTTATATAAAACGAAACCAGTAACGGTAAGGATTACTCCTTCACCATTTTGTCGAGAATCGACCAAAACATGACGCTATGTTTGTTTCCAGGGCCAAGGTGCCAATCTGCTACCGTGGTATCTGCCCCGGCAAGGCTCATCAGGCAGTTTCCCTGGGGGGTATCGGTATTAAAACTTGGGGTATTTCGGTTTTAATACCGATACCCCCCAAGGAAACTGCCTGATGAGCCTTGCCGGGGCAGATACCACGGTAGCAGATTGGCACCTTGGCCCTGGAAACAAACATAGCGTCATGTTTTGGTCGATTCTCGACAAAATGGTGAAGGAGTAATCCTTACCGTTACTGGTTTCGTTTTATATATATATTATATATTTTATGATTTTCGATTCTTTGACCTTTTTCGTTTTAAAGAAAAATTGAAAAATATTAAAATTCCAAAAAACTACCTCCTTATTTCTCTTGATGTTATATCCCTATATACCAATGTTCCCATCTCGTTAGCAATTAAAATAATAAAAAAAAAATGGTCTGAAATAAATAAATTCACTGACATACCACAAGATGAATTTATAAAAGCCATCGAATTAACACTGAATTCCACATATTTTCTGTACGAAAAACAATTATATAAACAAATAGAGGGTTGCGCTATGGGATCGTCAATTTCGAGTGTAGTTGCGCAGATCGTTATGGAGGATCTAGAGGAGGATGTGTTAAGCAGAGTAGGATTCGAAATTCCATTCTTTTTTCGTTACGTCGACGATTGTATCACGGCCATTCCATCAGACCAATCTAACAATATCCTAAAATATTTTAACCAATACCACCAAAGTTTACAAGTTACAATCGAAACAGAACAAAAAAACCAAATTAATTTTCTCGACCTAACACTACACCATATAGGAGAAAATATAAAAACGGAATGGTATACGAAGCCGACATGGTCTTCTAGATACATAAATTTCAAGTCTAATCACCCAACATCGCAAAAAAGGTCTGTAATAATAGGATTGGCGGACAGGGCAATTCAGCTTTCAGATGCTGAATACAGAGAAAATGCTATTAAAAAGGCAAAAGAAGCATTGATCTTAAACCAATATCCACTAGAATTAATTAATAAAATATTTACAAGCAGAATTCTTCATTATAACTCTTTAATTTGCACTAAAAAACCTACTTCAGCACGTACAAAGTACATTTCCCTCCCCTTTATAAATGGATTATCCCAACAATTTCAAACATTCATTAAAAAATATAAGATCCAAATTTGTCATAAAACTGTTAATCTACTATCGAATAATTTTAGTAAACTAAAGGCGAAGACTCCAAAAAACAAAAGGAGCAATGTAGTTTATGAAATTCCTTGTTGTAATTGTGAAGGGGTTTACATCGGTCAAACAAGTCAATATTTGGAAAACCGTATAAAAAGCCATAAATACGACAAAAAAAACTCAACGGCATTAACCAACCATGAAAAGTCGAAAAACCACAGTTTTAATTATTCTGAAACTAAAATCTTAAAAACCGAGTGTCAGTTAAAAAAAAGGGAATTTTACGAAATGGCTTTAATCCACAAAAACAAAAACTGTGTGAATGACAAAAAAGACATAAACAATCTTAGCAAAATATATACATCTATATTGCAATAATTTATACTCCACAGTTCGTTGTGTTAGTCCTTGATATCAATGTGCAAAATGTTGTGTCTTGTTAACATTTTCTTAATTGAGAAAATAAAATTTTAATACATGTGATCGTCATAGCTGTTACTTCGTTATGTGTTGTATACTGTTATCATTACGTTCTAGGGTAAGATGATTGTTTTTTGACGTATTTTATTATTGTCGTACAACAAGGTCATCAGACTATAATATATGTATGTTTTAAAAAAAGAAGTAATTTTCTAATTATTTTCAAGTAAACCACTGACCGTAAACCAAGAAAAATAAAACTAAAATATATATATATATATATATATATATATATATATATATATATATATGTATATATATAGCCTGTATTTTTCGTTAGCCCCGAGTTTCTCGTAAAGCGATTTTTATATATCAAATTTTGTCTTATAATTAATAAAAAAATTTACTTATTTTAAACACGGTTTAAAATTGGAACAAGTATTCTATAATTATTTATTTATTGCTTACAAAATTACAAATGTACTAAAAAAATAAGCAAAAAAATGGTGTCAAACATAATAAAAAAATTTATAAATTAAAATTTATTGGCTAATATCCACGAGCCAGTGGCAAAAGCTCTGAGAATCGGTATAAGGAATGTATAGAAACTTGTGCATGAAAAAAAAAACAAAATAATTTACTACCGAAGAAGATTAAGAAATGTACACGAAAAAATCCAAATGCAAAGGACTTAAGTTACAATGCAAAAATGGATATTCATAATGCAATTTATGATTTATTCACGTCAAAGACTAATATAATCCTTCAGAAACTTTTTAATATTATAGACTAAAAAATATCATCATCACTTAAAAAGTCCTCATCTTCTGAGTCGTCCTCAAATGGGGCAATAATCATTGGTGCTATTTCGACATCTAGAACACAGATTTCTTCCAGTACTCCGGCGTAATATAATTTAATGAATCTTGCTAAACAATTTGCACTTCATCTGATGTAAGACCATCGTTTACGTGTTTTTTGTAATACGATTTTGCCCCAGCCCATATTAATTCTATTGCGTTAAACTGGCAATGGTATGGCGGCAGTCGTAAAACCTCATATCCATTTTCCCAAAATATTTCATCGGCGGCATATATTGTTTGTTATTTAATAGATTTTGCCATAAAAAGAAGTTCTAGTTTTAGCATATTGGGTACAGGATTTTGATTTTGTTTTATTAGCCAGTCATAAATATCACTTTTCTTACAGAAGGTTGTTTATTTAAGATTCTTGAACGATAAGATGCGTTGTCCAGAATGATTAAAGATGGATCATCAAAATTTGGAATCAGTTGTTCTTTTAACCACTTTTCAAACAGTTCACAGTTCATATTATCATGGTAGTCCATACTTTTGGATGTTGAAGATAACAGTAAATTTGCACCTGGAAGAAATCCTGTTGAAGAACCTGCATGCAAAATGATGAACCGTTTCCCGTCCCACATCCCTTTTTTCTCTTGACATTTTTTACAGACTCGTCCTGCCAAGATTTCGAACCACTTCCATTAGAAAATATCCAAGTCTCGTCTAAAAATACCACTTTTCTAAATTTTGAATTAACATTTTTCGTGTATTTCTTTAATAACTGGATACGCTGACTTGCAATATGTGGCACCTCGCATAAAAATCTTCGATTACAGTCCTTTTTAAATCGAAAACCCAACATTTTTATTAATTTTGACAACGATTTTAGTCCAATTTCCAATATGCCTCGATTTTTTAAAGCTTCTTTTAAAACTTGAACGAACATCCATTTTTACATTGTCACTTAAGTCTTCTGTCTTTGGCTTTTTTCGTGTACATTTCTTAATCTTCTTCGGTAGTAAATTATGCTTTTTTTCATGCACAATTTTCTGCACAGTCCTTATACCGGTTCCCAGATATTGTTACTGTCTCCTGGATATTAGCCTATGAATTTTCATTTTCGTAATATTTTATTAGAATTAATAGCGTTTTTTTCGCTTGTGGATGCAAAAAAGCCGAAATTGTTTTCTATTACTCATTTTGTCACTGACTTGTCAATCTGACTTTGAAGTGACATCGCTCAAAGATTTTTGCAACTGCTGGTATTTATATATTTATCCTCTTTTTTCATATGAAAATTTTATAGATCTATCTAATTCATCTTCCGGTTTTTATGCGGAGGATACGATTATACGTAATAAAAGAAAAACAAACTTAAAAAGTTTGTCAATGATAAATCGTATGACCCGCACGATAACACTGCTTTTGACTTTATCTTTTTTTTTAAATTGTTTTTTTCATCCAACAATGTGTTATTTTTGGCTGTACCAAATTAAATAAATGCTTCATTTAAAAACGATATTTTTGAAGGAATATTTGGAAAATTATGCATTAATTTTTGTTTTCAACGCCCCAACATGTGTAGAATCCCATAAATAAATAAAATGCTATCCCAAATGTTATGGACCCGACCCTTTTCATTGTTTATACTAACCTATGAAAAGTTAGTCCTGTAGATTTCTTATTATCCACACCGTCTCTGCTACAACAACCGCGGACAGCACAAGACGCACATTTGTTTTTAAAAAAACACATCACAAAAAAAAAACACGGAAAATAGTCTAAAATCACTTAAAGACACAACAAAAATGCAATTGACAATTGAAACGACACAAGTTTCATATCAATATACCCGACCTGAGCCCACTTTAGTCACGTGATGTCGTCTCCTTTTTTATTATTCCTCCATGATTTTAAATGACCTTAAAATTTGATTTATTTGCGTCAAACTAAAAAGCATTGATAAGTAGACAATACTGGAGGTATTATTTAAAAAGTATGAATTGAATCTTCTAATATCATTCTGCTTGTTACTCTAACAAATTCCTGGCTATTTTCGTAATTCAATTTCCAACCCGAAGCTTAAAATATCGTTTGAAAAGCGCGGATGTACATTGATGAGTTTACTGACACAAACCAAACGAAGCCAATCGGTCATTCTGGCAAAATAGGAATGCGTTAATTGCATGGTGGACTTTAATTTATTGTCCAATGTCAATCAGATGCTAACGAGGGTTCATTGAAAATTCATCTAATTACAAAATGTGGAACAAAACGGGAATCTAAAAATAATTCCCTTTAATACGGCGGGGCCATTTTGATCATGTTAAAGGTTCGACTAAAAATATTTAGGAAGCAGTGGGATTTTTTAGGTTAAAAAATTAGGAACCAGGCAATTTTTTTTAAATCGCAAGAGAGAGAGAGACATCTTTTGCACTAGATAAGGTTTGCATTGCTAGACGCTTCACCAGTTTAATTGGAAGAATTCATTTGTATGCTATTCTCTGCCAAAAAGGTGTAGATAGAACCATTATGTAAATATAAAAAATTAGGGAATGGTTATTTAAGAAAGACAGGGATCAAATTGGAATTACTATTCGACGTTTCGCCTTCGGCCGAGGCATCTTCAAGGATCTGTACTACACGAGATCTGAACACTGAATGAGCTCGGAGAAATTCAGGCGGGCTTTTATATCCGCATCTCTATTGAAGCTTTTTGTATGTTTAAAAATATCAATAGATTCTCTTTTTTCGTTTATAAAAACCTATAACCGACGCTAGAACCTTGGTTTTCTTTACATTTATAATATGACCAGTAGTATGCAGGTGTTGTAATACATAGTTCATTTACCGTAAGTCTAGTGAATATTGAGCTTCATGTTTCTCCCACATTATACTTCTCCACACGAGCAAATTATTTTATATACTCCTTTTGTTTGAAAAGGTAGGATATCTTTCGGGGATCGCAAGCATTGTCCAATCTTCTTACGTGTATTGAAGATTGTACAGGGTCATCATTTATATTTCGCCACCAATTTTCAGGGTTTATTTTTGTAGATAGAAAAAAATAACACATAAAAAAGTTGTACGGATGTTAGGGAATTTTCTAGAAAAAATAACTTCGAACATACAGGGTGAATCAGAAACTAGTACCAAATTTTGTTTTTTTCTTTTAATGAAATGCCCTCTATATTTTTGATTTTTTAGATTCTCCTTATTATCCCCTTTTCAAAAATGTGTGATATGTCTATACTTGGATCGGTAATTTTAGAGATATTCGACTTTAAAATTTCCGCTTATTCTAGTTAATTTAAGTGAAATCGTGTCTAAGGTGTCTATCATTTAACTTGTCTGTGTTAGTTTTGCTCAAAAAAATGAACTATTCAATTGAAGACAAATTAAATATAATACGCTTACATTATGTCAATAATAAAAACCCTACCCACATTCAAAATGAATATTATAGAACCGTCCCAACATGAGGCACAATATGATATATAGTAAACGAATTTGCAGATACCGAAAGTTTAAATAGAAGAAGAACTGCAAATCTAAACGAAAACTTTGACTTAAGTGTGTTGCTATTCTTTACAGGTAAATTATTGTTGTTGGTTTTTTATACTTACAACTATATATGGTTTATTTTATTGCAGAAAACCCTGAACGATCAAGTACTAATGTAGCTATTTATTTTCAAAAATTATTTGGTAAAATTCAACAAACTCTTCATCGTTATAATTCTCACATATATAAATTTCTACCCGTCAATGGTCTAACTGAAGAACATAAACGACAAAGATAAATTTTTTGTTTAGGCATTTTAAGAAGATGTTTGTTAAATCGGCTCTTTTTCCCACAATATGCTTTATACCGATGAGGCTACATTTATTACTAATGGTATGTTTAATCGTCGCAATAAACATTTCTGGGCGACAAACAATCCTCACAAAATTCAAGTAGTCAAAATTTAAGAACGACAACTTACTTATTGGTGTCAGATATCTACAATATCTGGAAAATGATATAGAACACCAGTTAGATAACATTTCTTTAAATCAGAGATTTACATTCATTTGGCAACAGAATGGCGCTCCAGCGCACAATGTTTCAAATGCTACTCAATTCATGAATCGGAGCTGTAGATGGGACGAAATGAACATATAAAATGGCCAGCAAATAGTCCAGACCTGGCGCTGCTTCACGTATTTCTATGGGGTTATCTAAAAAACAAAATGTATACAATAGATTCGAAACTATAGCTGTATTAGAACAGAGAATTAGGGAAGAAGTTGCAAGATTAAACGAAAAGCACTCGGATTTTATTTTTAAGTGCATTTATCGGAAATTGTTACAAAATATTGAGAGATGCTTCGTCAACCAAGGAGGACATGTGAATAACTAGAATTCATAGTTAAAATTTCATTTGTAATTTATTCTTTCTATAAAATTTTATTTAGAACTTATTGTTCATAATAAAATATTTCTTTACTTTAAAATCATATTACCCATTTTTTAACATTATCATCAAGACACCTTAAACACGATTTTTCCTAAATTAACTAGGATATGATATGTTGATTTTTAGTTAAGGGAAAATTTTGAAGTCGAATAGCTCAACAACTACCAATCCAAATATGGCATACTAGACATTGTTGGAAAGGGAATAATAAAGAGAATCTAAAAAATCAAAAACATACAGAGCATTTCATTTTTAAGAACCTAAATTTGGTATGGTACTAGTTTCTGACTCTCGCTGTATATTCAAAATTATTTTTTCTCTCTACAAAAATAAACCTTGGAAATTGGTGGCGAAATATAACTGATGACACTGTACGTATGTTGGACCGCTGAAGTAATCGTCGTGGTTTGTCTGTAGTGCCAGAGTTGGATTATTATAATAATAATAATAATAATACATTTTATTTTGCACTCATATAACATATAACAAGGTCTACACATATTTATCATGAAAAAAATAAATGCAAAATAGGAGCTGAAAGCAATCAAAATTGTTCAAGGTCCAGCCCCTACAGAGATTATTAAATTGACAATATATGTTCGCAAAGTGAACTAAATACTAAAAAATAAAGTAGTAATGAGACAAGATAACAGACGAGAAAATGAGAAAACAATTTAATTGCTCATTAAAAAATATTTTATCCTCTTTTTAAACGTTACAGGTTTAAGACTCTTAAGTAAAACCGGTATGCTGTTATACAATTTAAAAATATATAAGAAAAACTTCTCTTAAAAAATTGGGTCTTATGAGGTGGTGGAGAAATATGACCTCTAAATCTTAAATTTAATCTGTGGACATCTGTTCTGTAGGTTATTTTGTTTGTCAAATATGGGGGACAGTTATTAAAGATTATATTATGGAAAAAGACCAAAGAGTGCAACTGACGCCTACTTTCCATATTAAGCCACTTTGCATCTCTTAATTTATAAGACACCGGGTCAAACTTTCGAATGCCATATATAAAACGCAAAGAGCTTTTTTGTACTTTTTCTATTCTATTTTTATTAACTTTATCTAAGCATGGCCCATATAAAACATCACAGTAATTAAAGTGGCTTAAGACAAGGGAATCAGTCAACTTAATTTTTAGATTTTCACTTAACAAGTGACGATGGGGATAAAGAATCTTTAGAGAAAAATATGCTTTTTGTAAACAATGACCTATTTGCTGTTTAAACCGTAAATTAGAGTCAATTTCGATACCCAAATTTCTGACACATTCAGTATATTGCAGTGTTGTACCAGCCATATTTATATTAATGCTATTTCTCAATTCATCTTTATGTTTACCAAAAACCATAATTGATGATTTATCGGGGTTAATTCTCAATCCGTGACGTTCTGAATATAGAAGTAGATTATTCAGATCATTATTAATAAGTGTTTCTGCCGCAGGTCCACCCTCAGGTGAGAAAGAGTAAAGCACTTGGGTGTCATCTGCATAGAAATATGCAGTAACATGTTTTAGACAGGACATAAAATTATTGGTATAAATAGAAAACAATAAAGGACCTAGTATGGAACCCTGTGGCACTCCACACTCCACCAATTCTCTCGAAGACTGACCTAAAGAAGTTTCAACATATTGCATTCGATTATTAAGACAGCATTTAATAAATTTAATAGCATTAACTGAAAATCCGACATAATTTAAAATAGCTAACAATATATCATGGCTTATTGTATCGAATGCTTTGGAGTAGTCTAAAAGTACTAAAATTGTTGATTTACCTGAGTCTGAGGCTCTAATAATATCATCTGTTAAGCTCACTAGAGTTGTTGCACAACTGTAGCCTGGCCTAAAGCCTGACTGATTTTCAGGTAAAATATTATGTTTGTCTAAAAAAATTCGTATTTGGTTATTCATTATTTTCTCTAACAGTTTTGATAGACAAGGTAAAATACTAATGGGTCGGAGTTCGTTAAAAGATTTTATGTTACTATTCTTTGGTAGTGAAGTTACACGCGCTATTTTCCAGGCGTCTGGAAAAATTCCTTCCAAGAGACAAGAATTAATTATATTTGTCAGAAACGATAATATTTTTGGACAACACAGCAATAACTTCTCAATATTAATAGAATCTGAACCCGACGCTAATGATTTTATATTAACAAGTTGTGATTGTACCTCATCCATGCTTACTGTAACAAATTCGAATTTTTCATCAATATTTGTTTTATTATTATTTGAATAAAAGTTAAGAAGATCATGATCTGCTGGCTGTTTATTTATAGTGAATTGTAAAAAATGATTGTTTATATCGGTGGGTTTATCCAAGAAATTTGGAAGGCTTGTTATAATTGGTTTATTAACAACATTCAAATTTATTAATCTTTTCCATAAAATTTTACTATTATGATTATTATTAGCACAGTATTCTAAGTAACTTCTTTTTTCATTTTTGATAGCTATATTTGTCTGGTTGCGCAATTGTTTGTATAGATCCCAGTGATATTGTACTTTTCTTTTTTTATATTTTTTAAATGCCTTATCTCTCATGTTTATCATGGTCTGCACTCTGTCAGTAAGCCAAACAGGCTTTTGCTTTTTTAATTTAACTGTTTTTAATGGCGCTAATGTATCAAAAATATTTAGTATTAGAGTGTTAAAATATAAAAGTTTGTCATTGATATTGCTAATATTTATTATGCCTTCGAAAGGTGTATTATCCAGGAACATTTTTAATAAATCTTTATCAATACGTTTTAGATTTCTGAGTGTAAAATACTTATTGTCATTTGATATTATATTAGTTTCTAAATTAATATTTACCAACATATGGTCAGACACTTGAGGTACGTTTTTATCGGAATATATATAATTTATTTCATCCTTTGGTATAAGTATCAAATCAATTAAGGTCCTTGTTGTTGCAGTGACTCTAGTGGGTGTATTAACAATTTGTTTCAATTGAAAAGTGTCTATAAAGGAAATGAAATCTTGAAAACTGGTATTATTCAAGTCCAAAAAATTTAGATTAAAGTCGCCCCCATAAATAATTTTGTCACATTCCATAGAAAATACTGATAAAGAATCCTCGAATTCACATAGAAATTTGCCAAACTGTGCCTTAGGCGGTCTATAAATAGAACCAATAATATATGAAATATTATTAAATTGAAATTTAATCCACAGTTGCTCTAGATGTTCTGTTTGAATTGAATACAAAATTTCATACGAAAAACTTTCCTTAAAATACATACCAATTCCATCACCTCTCGTCTTTCTGTCGGTTCTAACAAATGTACAATTTTCAAGTTGTAGTAGATCATTTGAAATGTCTTCAGTTAACCATGTTTCAGAAATACCCAAAATATCATACTTTTCCTGCAACAAAATCTCCTTAACATCTGAAAAATGAGGTAATAATGAACGCACATTTAAGTATGCAATACGCAATCTTTTCATCTCTCGTCTGTCGTATATCTTTTAATTGAACGCGTAATAACTTCAGTGCAATAGCAATTCCCTTTGAGAGATTCGATCAGTTTCGATGTTTCCTATTATAGAGAATCTTGATCCGAAATCGAAATTGCTCTAAATACTAGAGTTAATAACCGATTTCTTTTGTGCTCGGCCGTGGTGGGAATTTGCATTTGAGTATCAATTTGTATGCGTCGATTTTCTATACACAGAATGTGTACCATTTTCTTCCTTTGAACACATACATCTAGAAAGGGAATCTTTCCATTCGATTCAATATCCATTGTGAATTGATTTTAGTGGAGCGGATGTTAGAGCAATGTCCTCAAAGGCTTCCATAAACATATATGCTACCACAGGCGATGATGGAGATCCCATAGCTGCCCCTGAAATTTGTTCATAAAAAGTTCTTTGAAAAGGTAAATAAGAAGATATAAAACAAGCTTCCACTAGGTCTATTAAGTTCTTATTAAGATTATTATTAGATTGGATTGAATCGTTGACAGGAAAATTTTTGTATAGTGATTCTACATAGAAAAAACAGATCGTTCCAGACTCAGAAAGAACAAGAACGGTGTCTTAGAAGAAAGAAATAAATTGTTTAATATGCCGTATTTATTAAACCTACAAAAATGTTTAATAGAAATATTGGTTACAGTCTACATCACAGATGGAAACCGATCATAACACAGGGTCACGGTTCGGCGACTACAAGTCGAGTGTAAAAGCCCGCGTGAATCTCTTCGAACTCATTCAGTGTACTCATGGATTAAAGATCCCTGAAGATGCGTATTGCAATGAAAGGCGAAACGTCGGATAGCAATTCCAATTTGACCCGGTCTAATTCCAAGAACCATGATCTCTTAATTGACCAAAGCCTAAGAAGCTTCCGTTGTATGTCAGCCATTTGTCTACTTTTTTTAAGGTTATAAATTACCGTTTTTATTTTAATTTTAGTCGTGGAACAAAAATTAGTCATGTTACAAATACGGACCACTTTTTGAATGAGATGTATATCTACTATAAAGAAAAACTTTGTAGCAATGTGCGTTTTTGAATTTTCAAATTCTGTAAAGCAGAGATATAGATATATAGATCTCGACATTCAGGGAGCTGATAATTATATAAAACTTCATGTAACCCGACTCGCTTCAACCAAATCTATTCAATTTTCACTAGTAATATGCCTAGTGCTTGAATTTTTACAGGCAATATTTCCGAGTGCATGAATTTTATTGAATATTAATTCCAGAACATGGGATATTCGGTAAGGAAATTTCGAACCTAAATGAATAAATTATTAATAAAAACTTGTTTTTTTAGTGCAATGTATTAATGTTATTTGATTTCTTTAGCAAAATAAAATTTCTTCCTGGGGATGTTAGTTTTATGAAATAGCAATTAGTCGAAAATTATTAGTACTACGTGTATATTATAAATATTTCTTATTAAAGTTAACGGAAGTTTTTTTATATTAGTGTAGCATTACTTATAGCCGATTTACTATGGAACGATACCTTATCTCGGAATCTGTAAAAGATTGCTAAGAAAGTTAAATGCCAAAGTTGTTTGAGGTAATCTAAGGGTTAATTTTATGTATGTCTTATGTGTACAAGATGTCTAGTTTTTTGTGGACTGGTACCATCTTACTTATTTCAAATGGGACACCCTATATACTGTGCAATTTTTGGATTTCCTACAAAATTCTAGATATAATTTATGTATATCGTTCTATACCTAAACCTAAGCGTTTTTGATATATCTCATGTTTTATGTCAAAAATGACGTTTGCAGATCTCAACTTAAATGTAGATTTCTCCTGCTTAAAATCGTTTTTTAAATAATCAGGGCTTATTTTCTGGTAGAATGGGCTCCACTTTAGTAGATTATGTCAATACTTTCGTAATTAACAAATACAGGCTGGGCAAAAACTAGCGTTTAAAAATTAAATGAGGAAATCATTAAAGTCATTTTTTTCAAATGGAAACCCAATAATTTTATACGTTTATTTCATTAAGCATTAAAAATGCAGGTAACTTTGTTGAAGAATGCCTCTTTCAAAAATTCTTAGTTTTCGAAATATTGGCAATTTAACTTTTTTCTATTGAAAAAATGCTATACTTACAACTTTTAAAGTTTGCTATTAGTTAGCCATGACGGGCAGGCTAAAAAAAACACAATCAAGAACTGTCATTATTTTTGTTTTGAAATCAATCTATTGGTTTTATTCCCCATAATTATTACTCTTTATTGTTATTATTGTTGTGCAAGTTTATTATTTACGAAAATATTAAGACAGTCTACTAAAGTAGAGCCCATTCTACTAGAAAATTAGTCCGGATTATTTATAAAATTGTTTTAAGTAGGAGAACTCTACATTTAAGTTGAGTCCTGCAAACTTCATTTTTGACATAAAACATAAGATATGTCAAAAACGGTTAGTTTTAGGTATAGAAAGATATACACAAAGGAATTTTGTAGGGAATCCAAAAATGGCACAATATATATGGATAATGGGATACCCATTTCAAATAAGAAAGTTGGTACTGGTCCACGAAAAATAAGACACCCTATAGATATGAAACACACATGAGATAAAACTTTAGATTACTTCAAACAACTTCTGTATTTGACTTTTTTGCTATCTCTTACAAGTTCCGAAATATATCGTCTAATAATAAAACGGCCACCATGGACATATTAAATGAAATGCCTTGCTTGAATTTTAGCTGCTTGAAATAAGTAAACATGAGTTAGTTATTTTGCTTGAAGTGGTGAATAGGTGTTCGTAGACAACTATGTACAGAGCTATATTGGGTCACACTTCACTATTCCTAATAAAAGAAAATATTCATGACGAGGGAAGTTCGGGGTAAAGGAAATTTATCGATTTTACCGATTTTTTATATTAGTGTAAATTATCGTTCATATTTTGTTCGATAAATAAATTGCGTAATTAGCCTTCCTTGAGTTTTAGTAAGTTGAATTAATTCAATATGGGTTAATAGTAATTTAAACTCACCATTTTGCTTAAATTGTAGTTAGTAAAATATAAAGAAAATGTATTTCTCTATATAAAATGCATGGAAAGACGAGATTCAGTTAAAATGTAGCATCCCTTGTCTTTTCAATCGTGATAAAACTTGCTAATAAAATGTAGGTGGCTATGCCTTATTATATAATTCAATTTTAACAGTGGTCGATATTGTGGAAACGTATCGAGATTGTATTAAAAAGTATATCTCCATTAACGCTATTCCAAGATGGAAAACCTTAAAAATATATTTTTTTAACTTTATGTGAAGAGTTTGTTGACAAAGCAATTTGAGGTATTTGTGTTACTTACTGCAAAATTTGTATACACAAACATCGTATCGAGGAGAAGTTATTTAAAAGAATTTACAAAGCTAAATTTGGGAAAATTGTGTCATTATATATAATTCTCCCTTCGCATTTAAAGTAAAAAAAAGTAGAAGGGAAATTTTCCGGTAATAGTCCCCGGTTGTCATAATAACAATTAGAAATAGCAACATTTGATTGGTTATAAAATACAGGTACAAAATTTTCATGAGCTCACGTGACAACGATTTCATTGAACTAGAGAATCAGTAAAAAAATTTAAAAAATAAATTTATCAATACTCTTAGAACATCTCTTTCTATAAAAGAACGGTAAAATATTTCTGCATCA
This sequence comes from Kuschelorhynchus macadamiae, assembly GCA_030620095.1. Lineage (NCBI taxonomy): Eukaryota > Metazoa > Arthropoda > Insecta > Coleoptera > Curculionidae > Kuschelorhynchus > Kuschelorhynchus macadamiae. Next base: position 2,491,311 of record JAUTXW010000779.1, on the reverse strand, counting down.
CGCCTTAGGGAAGGTCCTTTAATATTACTACTACGTTATACTCTGAAGTCTGAGAAGAGGGAAATATTGCATTGCGCTGCAAAGGGTATAAAAATGCGAGGGAAAAAGGCGGTAGAAACTAATCGCGCCTTTGGCTCTTTGCTTTAAGCTGCTGAAGGCTAATGATAAAAGAGAGGAATTTTTCTTCGTAATATAGCTAAGTATTTATTTCAGACAGCAGTTGTTCACTATTCCTTCATCAAATGTAATTAAGAATTTTCTACATTTTGTTGCAATTCCCACTGTTGCTACTAGATAAACTAAATTTAATAATAATATGAAATGAAATAAAATTTCAGAGATGTTAGCTGGCAATCTAACAATCGTATCACTTTAGCGATGTTATAGCAATAGTTTTTCCATAGCTAAATACGATTTTTCTGCTTGTCACTGTGAAATAAATAAGACCAAATATTTTATTTCTTATATTTTTAAGTAAGAAAATATTAAAGTCAAACCTCACAAATAATTGCTTCCTAATAACAATTACGTGATAGTGTTGATAGGCAACATATTACCATAAGGGTCTTCAACCCGCGGCTCGCCTTCTAATTTCTTGCGGCTCCCAGAGGCTAAAGAAAATATTGTATCGCGCCGCGTCCGCGAATGACACTCCGAGGACGCTAACGCCACCTAGTTAGAAGAGATCCACTCTGTGAACTCGCGATCAGGACTACCCACAAGGCCACTAGATGGCGTTGCATGTCTATTGAATCCTTCTAATGATTCTAGAAATTACTACTACAGGGACCTACAAGTCCAGTCTCGTAGCTGCTCGAAATTTCGAGAGATTCGGAGTTGACGCGCTCGGCCTATATAAAGCCGGCATAACACGGCGGTCGCCAGTTCTAATTCCGAAAGCGAACGAAGCGAAATAGTGCCAACTTGCAGTGAAGTTGCTGCCTGTGCCATAAGTGATTATAGTGAGTGGTTATACAATCACTAATCACGCAGCACTATTACGAAATATATTTATGTAATCACGATGTGGGAAAACGTAACGTATTTTGAGTTATTTTTATGGATTTCAGCGGAGGCCGATAGGCGAGATTGTGCGTGTGACTTTCAGTACCGTTCTCGTCAATCTTCTCGCACTGGGGCGACGCTCCAACAATGTGCAGTAAAAATGTACAATTTCAACTGTATATTTACATGTGGAAACGCGACGATTAATTTATTTACAATAAATCCCAAAATGCAGTTTCCTGCGAATTCACCAAGATTAAAATAAAAATAAATACTTCTTGTTACGTATAACGATAAAAGCGAAAAATTCCCTAGCTGAAAAAGGTTAGAAGCAAAATGGCGACAGTTGAAGACTCTTAGACACGGAAAGAGAGAGGACGCGTAACAACCATTTATGCGCTGTCTCAGAAGTGAGGCCAATTTACACATCGACGCCATTTTCTGGTGGCAGACAATTGTGGTGACAGCGTGGTCTTGTAGTGTGATTTTTAGAGAAAAGTGAATTAAAGATATTGTGATTATTATCGAACTAAAATGGTGAAATGTTGTGCTTTTGGTTGCAAAAGTCGTAGCGAGGGAAAAGAAACTGGAATAACCTTTCACAGGTAAATAAAAGAAAATTGTATATTTTAGGTGTCCCTATAATTCGCGTTTTCATTATTAAAGGCGGCCTAATACACATATTTCTATCCACACAGTTTATATTTACTGGTAGACAAATAAGTAACTCAGCATTTTGGTCCTCTTTCATTCAGAATAGCTTATACAATTATCTAATTTATGATCTAATTAGGCGTGAAGGTCGATTTATTCCAGTGGCGTAGGCCATGCTTCATGGATATAAAGAAATAATAGTTATTCAACCTTCATGTGTGGTGAATATTATAATTCAATTAAATGTATTTTTCTTTTTAGGTTTCCTCTAAAACATGTGCAAAAAACTGCTTTATGGGTAAAGCAGCTGCATATTGCAGACTGGACACCTACAAAAAATGATAGGCTATGCTCAAACATTTTTACCCCAAACTGTTTTATCGTGTTGGCGAAAAAAATGTCTACTAGATGAAGCAGTACCAACAGTGTTCCCTGATGTACCAAAATATATGCAGCCAAGTAGTCATTATCGCAAGGTAAGTTTTATCAGCAATATTGATTTTTGTGTAAAATATAAATGACAGAATATTAATTCATCCCATCTATTTATCTTTATTCATAATTTACATATTATTTCATAAAATATATTTTACTTTCCAACATATTGTTTAATTTTAATGTTCATTTTGCTTTTAATGTATTGTATAAATTTAATATTAGCATTTGTTTGTATTTTATCTTAGTTGTTAAGTTTTTTTTATGACACCATTTATTTAAAAATACATTGATGTATTTTTATAAATATAGACATTTTTGTCTAACTTTTTTTGATATATTGTATATTTTACTTCAGGGGACAAAGAGACCTCATCAGGAAGAAGCATCTACTTCTTCAGTTCTAGACGAGGTTCCAGACACAGCAGTTCTAGATACTCCTGGAAAACAAAAACTGAAGCGAAAACTTTGTAGTCAAGTTGCTAAAAGTCGTGCAAAGTCTAAGAAAATTAAAGTTATGCGAGAGAAAGTAAGAAGGTTGAAAAAAGAGGTTACCTCTTTGAAACAATTGATTACTTCGTTAAAACAAAAAAAATCTATTGTCATCAGAAAGTTCTTATTTATTTGAAAATATGCCAGAAATAACTAAAGAACTGCAAAAAAGATAATTAAGAAAGAAAATTAAGTACTCTCCAGAACTTAGAAAATTTGCGATAACTTTAAGTTTTTTTTCTCCAAAAGCTTGCGATTATTTTCGTTCTGTGTTCGATACATGTTTACCACACAGAAGTACTATAGGTAAATGGTTTAGAAATATTAATGCGGACCCTGGCTTTACAAGTGGGTCATTTGACATTCTAAAAAAACAATGTGACCTTTCTCATAAGCCTATTTTTCTTGCTCTTATTGTAGATGAGATGTCTATCAGAAAACATATTGATTGGGACGGAGTTAAATTTCACGGTTATATAAATTATGGCATCGACTTACAAGATGTCAATAATCCTATGGCAAAAGAGGTTTTTGTTTTAATGGTTGTGTGCATTAATGGTCGGTTGAAATTGCCAGTAGGTTACTTTTTAATTGATGGATTGAGCGGTCAACAGAAAAGTGCTCTTGTCTCCCAATGCATAAGTTTATTAACTGAGACAGGGGCACGTGTAGTATCACTTACATTTGATGGTGCGCCATCCAACATTGCAATGTCAAATATTTTGGGTTGTGATAATAATATGCCAACCTTACAAACTTTTTTTACTTTAAGAGGAAACAATATTTATAATTTTTATGACCCTTGTCATATGGTTAAATTGATACGTAATGCTTTTGGTGAAAAAAAGGTTCTTATAGATGGCAATGGACATTTAAATAAGTGGGAATATATGAAAAATTTAGAGAAATTGCAAGATTCAGAAGGTTTGCATTTAGGGAATAAACTACGAAAAACTCACATAAATTTTTTCAAACAAAAAATGAAAGTCAGATTCGCTTAATTATTGTGAGGAAGAATTACAGTTAAAAGAATTTATGGGTTGTAAGGCAACCTCTGACTTTATTAGAATAATTAACCACTGCGTTGATATTTTAAACTCCAGATCACTAATTCCTCCAGGTTTTAAAGAGGCAGTTTGTGAAAGAAATGTAGAACAGACAAAAAGTTTTATTGCTAACTCTATTGATTATCTTTCTTTATTAAAATTTCATGATGGGGAATTAGTAGTTCAATCCAAAAGAAAAACAGGCTTTATGGGTCTTATAATTTCTTTAAAAAGTGCATTGTTGATGTATGATGAATTAGTTACAAATAACAAACAATTAATTTATCTTTTTTTATATAAAGTCTTTCTTCAATAAGATCAAAAGGTGGCTTCAATAATAACCCTATTGCACGGCAGTTTATGGCATCGTATAAGAGATTATTAGTAAGAGCAGAAATAAGGGAGGGTGGTATGGGAAATTGTATACCCTTAGACGATATACCTATTTTAACAGGATCAAGTAGATTCGATTCACCTGAAGAAAATATTAATTCAAATAGGATATATTTGAGCTGTAAAAATGAACCATTTCCTTTGGAAAGTGTTTGGTATGATCATAATTACCTTATAAATAGTGAGATGTTGAGCAATTGTTCAAAACAAATTATTATTTATATTGCTGGTTTTGTCGCCCGTCAGCTTATTAAGGTTGTCAAATGTGAAAGCTGTTTGACTGCATTAAGTGGTAACCGAGAAAACTTTTTGCATTCGCTGATAACAAAAAAAAGTCATGGTGGATTGACGTATCCCTCAGAGGATGTGATAAAAATTTGTAATATCTGCGAGCATTTTATAAGAATAAATGAAAATGAGTTGGTAAAAGCCAATTTTAGCATTAATGTCTTAAAAAGGAGAATAATGTTTGAATGCATTGAATCCCAATGTTTTAGCAGCTTGGAACAACATGTTTTAATTTCTAATGCTAATTGTAACCATATATACTTTTTAACAGAATCTGTTGTATCAAAATATCTTAATATTCGCATACATTTTATAACTAAAAGCTTGTCTGCAATAACAGATCCTGTTAGAAATGAATATACAAAACTTATTTTATTTAGAGGACAATAAATGAGTGTTAATTTGTATTGTTCAAGTTTATTTTTTTCCTTGGATATCACTTTTCATTTTTACCTACTTAGGTACTTTTTTATGTAATATATTTTTAGTAATGTATTTTTATGGTAATATATGGATTTATAATGATTGCATATTTTATTTCATCAACAATAATTGGTTGTTGGTCTTAGAGATCTTTCCTACGTTATCTTAAAATGTAGGTATATTAGAGCTATTAAAAAAGTGTAGTGATTAAATGAGGTATGTAACAATTTAACTTTTATTATAACTATTAATAAATAATAACCTAACCTAAATGAAACCCTAAATAAAATAGGAAATTTGACATAATTTTTGAAATTTTAAACAAATTTTTAAAATTTGTTATATAACCCCATTATCTACTGAACTTTTTAATTGGCTCTAATATATCGATAAACACACTTTGATCAGTCTTCCACTAGTAAGATTTAAATGTTCATTTCAGGCATCATTTTACTTAAACCCGAGCGTTACGCCACTGGGCGAGCCAGCCTGGTGGCAGCTGGCAGCAAATCATATGCATAGATTACGCGTCCTCTCTCTTTCCTTGTCTAAGTGAAGACTGCACTCGCCTTGATGACAATTCCCTGGCTCCTTCAGTCCATGTTATGTTATATAATCACTAATCAGCCTGTGCGGCCTGCGTCGCCTTGCTGCGCGGCACTGTTATGAAATATGTTCAGTTAATCAACAACATTTATGTAATCACGATGTGGGAAAACGCGGCGTTTTTGGGGTTATTTTTATGGTTTTTTCAGCGGTGGCCGATAGGCGAGATTGTGCGTGTGATTTTCAGTACTGTACTTGTCAATCTTCTTGGTCTGCGGCGACGCTTCAACAATGCTCCGTAAAAATGTGCAATTTCAACTGTATATTTACAGTGACGGCAAACTAATTGAGAACGATACCTTTCGAAAATCTGAACCGTTGCTAGTAAAAAATTGGGTTAAGATATTTCGAATATTATAATCATTGTTGCTATTGTTAGGGCGTATATCTATTATTATCACATTAGATAACCTTATTAAGTTTAAAAAATAATTTATTCATTGCAAAATTCGAAGAAAACTACATTTTAAGCGGAAAACTAATTGGAAACGTATTTCTGAATCAACATTTTCTAATAACTTATAAGGTTTGGTCTCAATCAAGTACCTAGTTTTTAGTTGGATATCCATTGGCTTCAATTACTTTCAAACATCTCCTAGGCATGGACTCTATTAGACGTCTACAAGTCTCTAGTGGAATACTGGTCCAAGCTTCTCTCATACCCTCGAATACTTCGTCGATATTTTGGAAAGTTCTTGAACCTAGTTTCCTTTTAACTATCATCCAAAGATTTTCTATTGGGATAAGATCTGGACTACAAGATGGCCATTGTAAAACATCTACATGATTATCCTGAAGCCAGACAGTCAGCCTCCTAGCAGAGTGCTTTGGATCATTATCGTGTTGGAATTTCCAAAGCACTGATACATTTTCTTCTGCATATGGTTGCATCACGTTTTTCAGTATGATAATGTATTCATACTGATCCATAGTACCAGTTATTCTATAAAGACGGCCAACACCATTCCAAGAGAAGCAGCCCCCATACCATGATACAACCACCACCAAATTTCACTGTTTTCATGGTGTAGCGCGGGTCAAAAACAAAACGTTTTCCATCAGAACCAAATGTATTTACCTTGGATTCATCTGGCCATAGTATCTGCTTCCATTGTTGGACGTTCCAAGGAAGGCGATTTCTAGCAAATTCCAAACGGCTCCTTCGATTCACTTCAGAAAGGTGAGGCTTCTTCGTTGGTATCCTGCCAAAAAGTTGTGCCTCGTTCAAACGATTACGAACACGAACACTAAATTCCCTTGGATTTTCAACAAAAATTTCTTTCCAAATATCAACTGCTTTTTGTGAGGGTCTGCCTTAGAATTGCGAAAAATTTGACGATCTCGTTTTTCTGGGACGTCGCTTCCTAGTAATAGCTTTAGTGGTTCCATGAAGCTTAACTTGATGGACAGCGTTAAACACCTCCTTTTTGGAACGATTAACCATTTCTGTAATATTTTGATGCGAATAGCCCTTCCTATGAAGATAAATAATGACTTGTCGTTCATTTTCGTTACAACTTTTTCGCGAACCCATATTCGCAGAAATTGGAATGAAGATTAACATTAAATTATTGACAGGAATGGAAGTCAACAACCCACTAAAGCTCAGTGGTAACGATTGTCAGTTTTAAAATAAGCCTTCTTGTTAGAAAATGTTGATTTTCAGTTTTAAAATGTTCCTACTTGTTAGAAAATGTTGATTCAGAAATACGTTTCCAATTAGTTTACCGCTTAAAAATGTAGGGTTCTTCAAATTTTGTAATTAATAAATTATTTTTTAAACTGAAAAAGGTTGTTTAATGCGATAATAATAGATGTACATCCTAACAATAGCAACAATGATTATAATATTCGAAATATCTTAAACCAATTTCTTACTAGCAACAATTCAGATTTTCGTAAGGTATCGTTTCCAATTAGTTTGCCGTCACTGTATATGTGAAACCACGGAGATTAATTTATTTACAATAAGTCCCAAAATGCAGTTTCCTGCGAATTCACCAAGATTAAAATAAAAATAAATACTTCTAATGAATTAATATACCTTACCAATAAAACATAAAATAATATGTCAGGGGATCCTGAACACTAGTTATACAGGTTGTCCAAAAATTATTAAAATCTAAAATGACCCCTAGAGGAAAGTAACCTTATTTTAATAGTTATCGAAATAGTTAAGTAAAAAAAAAGGTTTTGCTTGTCCTGAAACTTCGAGAATGTGAATTGGTTATGCAGTTACCCGCACATTACACAAGAAACTCAATTTTTATAATTATTAAATGATTTTATAAAGAAGGGTTATTTGGAGAGAAATAGAGGATCCAATACCAAGCCTAGACTTCAAAAAATGTCTTTTTTTCCATAGTACGTTTCTTGGAAATGAATATGTTTGAATTAAAGATTTATTACATGTGGTCTCAAATAAACAAAGGCATTTAAAACCTCCATTAATATCCAAATAACATTTCTTTGTAAAATATTTCAATAGCTATGGAAATAAGAGTACTATAATTTTTGGACAACCTGTAAAACTAAGTCAAATTGCTACATTAATATGCGAAGCTTCAAGGCAAGCAAAACTTTTTATGAAGAATGATTTTAGGTATAGTTTTTTACTTAAGTTAAAAAAAATAATTTAAATAGTGCCAAATGGCATACTGAATTATAGGGATTCGATACTGGATTTTTGTTTTGATTCACGTTTTGTAATGAAATGAATTATTACTGAAACCTTGTTAGTGTCTGATTGACATTGGATAATACATTATAGTTTCCGTTTCAATCAATAGAAAGTAAAGTTTGGAATTATATTTTAAACTTCAGGTTGGAAATGGAAATCCGACATAAATAGTCGTGAATTTGTTCGTTCGTGCAGAATGATATTAAATATTCATTTTACTTCTCTCATAATTGGGAGGTATTGTAATTTTTTTCTGAAAATAGGAGAAGAAACTTATTATTAGGATACTACCGGAATAGTTATAATATATTTTATAGTGATTACTTTACTTTTGAATAAAACATATATTTTAGAGACTAATCTCTCCAGTATTTTTTATTTAATACTCTTTATTAGTTTGACGCCCACCTCACTAAGATAAGACAAATTTCATAAGTTGTTTAAAACCGTATTTATTACTTTTTAATGCTGTATTGGACTGTTTTTTTTTTTTAATTATATTTAAGTCGATTTAGGTTAGTTATAATCGTGAAAAAACACCCTCCGAGTTTTTTGCAGATCTTTTTGTTCTGGAGTGCCTGGACCCCGAAACAACATTATGCACCATTTCATCAGTCTATCATCAAAAACTACTTATTCGATTCATTATAAATTTCGAAACGAATTTCAGCCTTTCTCAATTGACCAGTAACAAAACTAAAAAGATTCATAAAATATAGATGCTGTTGTATTAATATTTAAAGATTTTAACATTAAAAGAGGCTTAATCATGAGTTTTACTTACTTTTTGGTTTCAGAAGATTGCATCGCACAAATAGGTACTTGTTAATACATATATTGAAATAGGTTAAAATAATTGTGCGATGCAATCTTCTGAAACCAAAAAGTAAGTAAAACTCATAATGATTATGCCTTTTTTATTGCTACAATGTTTTAAATATTATTACAATAAGCTCCATATTTTATGTATCTTCTTAGTTTTGTTACTGTTCCATTGAGAAAGGCTGAACGTCTGTGTAATGTAGGTAGTAGAGTTGGGTTCTATACGAGTATGATTGTAGCTAAAGGCGAATCTATTAATGTTTTATACTTACTAGTAGTAGTAATAGAGGGAAGGCCGTAGCCCTTCCAGTGCAGTTTACTCCAAAATCTTACCCCAACCGCAGTTATGAGGAAGCTAATGGTTTTCCTACTTCTAGTAAGCAACCAGGCCGTTTTAGCCTTACCAAATCCCGCGACGACATTTTTAGTCTGTCTGCCTTTGTTCTAGGAGTGCCATGGTCTGAAAGGCCCAATCATTTAAGGCCACCTTGACTTGCTCTCTAGACAGCAATAATATGGGTTCCGGTCCTATGGGCGGCAAGTTGACTCCAAGCTTAGCCAGCTCATGCGTCTTCTCTTTGCCGAATCCAAATGAGTTCTACTCTTTTTGTTATTGCCAGTCTTTCTAGTGCGTCACAGCAGTCCTGGACCAAGACCGTCCTGGCCTTGGGTAAGTTCAACTCTGTTAACGTTGCTTGACTGTCTAAGCAAATGACTACTACTTTCTCCATCGTTGCCACAATCATGATGACATTTTTTATACTTACTCTAATTTTATTTTGTTGTACTAACAGTTGTTTTTTAGTATGAAGTGCTTTCGTTTTACTTAAATAAAGAAAAAAACATTCAGAATGGCCTGCTGTTTTGTTCCTCATTTTACAATTAGACGAATTTTGGATGAACCCTCGACATTGGATAATAAATAGTCCACCATGCCATTAGCACATTCCCATTCTCCTAGAATGACCGATTGGCTTCGTTCGGTTTGTGTCGGTAACCCATCAATACAAAGTAAATTCGCACTTTTCAAACGATATTTTAAACTTTGTGTTGGAAATGGAATTCTGACATAAATAGCGTCGTTTTTTTTGTGGGACAAGCTAAAATTGTATTAAAAGCTGTTTTTTTTTAATAGTCACACATGTGACTGTGTAGACAAGAGATTGGAAATAAACAAAAAAAATAGTTGAGAGGGGCGGATTGTAAAATTTTCTATAGTCTGTTTCAGAAATGTATAGAGTAATTAAACTTGATTAGGTATGCAAAAGGACTACAGGGTGACCCACCAATAATGTATGGCACTTCCACAGTTTGGCACTGATATCATTGCAAAATTCTTTCTTTTCATCAAGGGCATAAACACTGAAAATGGTAGGCCAAAAGAGTGCGGTTAAATAATTATAGAAATAATTTAAATTTAAGGAAATTTTATTTTGACAAAATAAAATTTCTTATCGATGTAGCCGTTACTTGATGGAAATTCATTATACACTAGTATACAAAATAAACCCGTTTAGTTTATTAATTTCCCCTTATTTATTTCTGCTTGACAGCTGTTTCGACACACTGTGTCTTTGTCAAAAGCTAACTTAAAACTGACACTAAAATCTGTATCAAATATAAAAAATATATAAAAATCTTAATGGTGCCAATAAAACAATATCGGTGTTTACCCACCTCGTCTATTCTTTAGGTATAAAGATTTAACAGAGGGGAACCATTTAAGTCCAACTGGTCATTCAATAAAATATTTCGGGTTTTCCTCGTGTTAATTTCTAAACTTTCCAAATGGTTCAATTTGTAGCTTTTATGCAAAATTTTATATTCGTTTTTAAATGTATAATTTGCTTCTATCAAATGTTTAGCGTAATTGGAGTCTGCTTTTTCTTTATTATATGAGGATTTGTTTTCTTTTATACGTTTATTGAAAGATCTACCCGTTTGGCCAATGTTTACTTTATCACAGGAACCACATTCTAATTCGTATACCTCTGATTTTTTAGATTTATCAGACTTGGATTTATTATTTTTAATATATTTCCCTAATGTATTATTTGTACAGAAGGCAACTTTATAATCTGCTCTCATGAGATGTTTACTGATTTTAGAGCTAATTTTGCCTGTATATGATATTGTATTAAATTTGGCTATATCTTCTAAATTATTATTTGGATAGATTAAATTGATTGCTTTTTTATATTGTTTTTTATTTACTATTTTGTCGACTATATTAGGACTATAGCCATTGTTAATAGCAATCTGCTTTATAATATACAATTCTTTATTATAATTATCTGATGACATAGGTATACTAATTAAACGATGTACAAAGCTGTTGAAAGCTGCCATTTTATGAGCAAAAGGATGATTTGATGTTTTATGTATTGTTGTATCTGTGTAAGATGGTTTATGATAAATTGGAAAATCGTGTTTATTGTTATTGTTCATGATTGTTAAATCCAAAAAATTTATTGTCTTATTTTGTTCCACTTCTAACGTAAATTTAATATTTTTATGTAAATTATTAATAAAATCTAAAAATAACCTTAGTTGTCTCTCTGTTCCCGTGAAACACGCTAGTATGTCGTCTACATTTCTGTACCAATAAATGAACTTGTTTCTTAACGGGTGATTATACATTAATTGTTCAATATTATCTAGAAATATTTCTGCTAGTATAGGACTCAAAGGTTTATTCATTATTAAACCTTCTTTACTTACATACACGGAGCCATTGAATTCAAAGTAATTTTGATCTACACACGCTGTTAACAAATCCAATATATCATTCTTAATAATATGACTTAAATGGTTCCCCTCTGTTAAATCTTTAAGGCCGAGACACACCTATCATGCACCCTTCCGATCCAGCTCCGGCCCGATGTTGCCATAAGAATCGGATCGGTGCTGGATCGGAAAGGGGTGAGCACATATGTCATACACGCTTCCGGCTCTTTTCCGATTTCCGACTCCTTTCCGATTTCCGGCTCTTGCTGACAGTCTCGGTTCAAACAATATCGGGGAAAGTTCTATTGTGCAAAATGTTAAAAAATTTTAGCAACTGCGATTTAGCCATGGTGGCACTTTGTTTAGAAGAAGAGGATGAAGAAAATCGGAGATCTTTCATGGAGAACAACAGAAAACGTAAATTTTGGGTACATGCTGCTTGGAAAAGAAGATCTGCAGAAGGAGAGTTTTTCACACTTTTACCTCATTTGTTGGACGACGAGGTAAAATTCTACCAATATTTTAGAATGTCGATGACGGCGTTCGACCTGTTGGAACTTAAACTTCAAGAAAAATTGTCTAAGTAAGACACCTATTTTAGAAAAGCCCTCACTTCTAGACATCGTTTGGCAGTTTTTTTGAGGTAAGATACTTAGATTTACTTATGCTTTTATTTTTTAAAATTAAATTTGAAGAATTGGGGGTACAGTAAAAATAAAGGAAAACAAAAAATAAAGAAAAACATAAATAAAACGATGTATTTATTGCTATGAAAGTTATAACACGGATTTCAACCTTACTTAAATTGATACATTGAAATGTTGCTGTTTTCTTTTGTAGTAATGGCGGGCGATGTTGGTGTTACTTGGCTTGGAAAATGAGGTTCATATACATCTGCACACGATCCATCTTCTTCTGATAGTGTGATCTGCATAGGCGTTGAGGCAGAGGACGTTTGGGCTGATGATGTTGACGGATACACATGCTCATATGTCATTCTTTGTTGACTATTCGCATTAAGCTGCTCCCATTCGTACTCTTGCACTACATTAAAAATCTTACCTTTTGCAGCAAGTAGCCGCATGGGATCGAGCAATTTGAGAGATGGTGCGATTCCGGCCAAAAAGGCATCAACAGGATGTTGTTCAGAATTTTGACTTCTTAAATTTGACTTATTTCTCGATTCGGTTTCTTTCTCAGCCAAAATGTACGCCATTAGCTGAGATGAAGCAGACTCTTGAGATCCTGCATATGAAGGCCTTTTTTCGGCTGAAACTGGATTGGCTGGAGTTGAGGCCTGTGGTAACGGCGAGGATTCTGTAGTCTTTTCAGGTTCATCAGCATTGTTAAAATCTGGTAGTTGCTGCGTGTCCTGGATGGAGTTCTGATCTTGTGATTCATAATCGGTGTCAGGTGCATCATCATCGTCTTTTTCATCCGGAACGTTACTTAATCCTTTCCGCTCGGCGAGATGAGGAATTAAGAAGTCAAGGATAGCCTCATACTTGTACTTAGTGGTTGATGTAGGCGCTTGTCCAGATTTTGTTTTCCTTTTTTGTCGAGCTCTGCGTAGACTGTCTCGAATCCCGTTCCATTTTTTTTTGCATTCGTCCTCTTGACCTGCAACAATTTGTTATATGAAAGTTTATTGTAACAAAAAAAAGATTAAAGATAAAAAAGAGGTTACCAAGAAGAAAGCAAAGTTATGTAAGGTTTAGTCTTGAATATTCATTAAATTCATTGCATTCGTTTCAACAACAAAAATCAATTTTTCATGAAAGTGATCTTAACAACTAGGCCAATGAGGGAAATTTCTCTAAACAGTATTTTTTTTTGAAATCCCTAGATTGTGAGGTGCAGATTAAGGATCCGATTTTGCAACTGCGCGGTAGGTGGGGCAACACCATCCAAAATGGCAGTTTCCGCCATTTTTTACGTTCTTTGGCTTTGGTTCCGTTAACGAATCCTTAATCTACACCTCAAAATCTAGCGATTCCAAAAAGAATTGCTGTTAAGAGAAATTTCCCATTTTTACCCATTTTCTAAACAGTTTGAATGGCCCAAACCGAGGCGTAAACTACTACTGAAGGGTTAACACATATTATTTATTTCAGGTTTCTTGCTACTGGAGATTCGTTCAAGACGATATCCTTCAGCTACAGGTTGGGAAGAAGTACTGTTTGTTCTATTGTTCATCATACAAGCAGAGCAGTGATTGAAGTACTTTTAAACGAAGTGATGCCAGTTCCGGATGAGGCCAAGTGGAATGAAATAGCAGCCGATTTTGGGAGAGGTGGCAGTTTCCCAACTGCATTGGGGCAATGGATGGCAAGCACGTGACGATACAAGCCCCAAAATTGTCGGGAAGTCTTTACTGGAACTATAAGAAAACGTATTCAATTGTTCTTCTAGCTCTAGTTGATCCTTGCTACAATTTCATTTTAGTTGACGTGGGAAGCTACGGAAAAAACTCAGATGGTGGTATTTTGTCAAATTCCAATTTTGGAAAAAAACTATTCCGACATGAACTCAATATCCCAGAGAAAAAGTGTCTTCCAGGGACAGACACGGAACTTCCCATGGTTATAGTCGCCGATGAAGCTTTTCCTCTCTCTATCAACATCATGAGACCATTTCCTGGGAAAAATTTGACTGACGAGCAGAGAATTTTCAACTACCGTTTAAGTAGAGCAAGAAGGATATCCGAAAATGTTTTTGGCATTTTGGTGCAAAAATTTCGGATGTTCATGAGACCCCTTCAGGGAAATCCTGATAACATAACGAGGGTCGTATTTGCAGCATGCATCTTACACAACTTTATTCGAAAAAACGAAGGATACAATGTGCCGAATTTAACTGATAATAGCGATGACACGACTCGAGAGGGATCTCGTCTTCAGGACTTTCCTCGTCGCCGAGGAGGGGAAAATCGCGAAGCATTTAATTTGAGGGAGCAGTTTAAACAATTTTTTATATCCCCAGAGGGTAGCGTGGAGAACCAAGAACGTCGGGCCTTCATAATTTAGTTTGATTGATATTGGTATTTTGCTATCGTTTTGATTTAGTACTAACCGCTACTATATGCAATGTACTTCTTATTCAATAAAATTTTCATCTTCGTTTCATTTAGCAAATATTTTACTTTTTGTCCCTTTTTGTAAGGTAGGTAGGTATCTGATTTTAGAAAAATACAATAAATTAACAACAGTTAAGCATTTTTCACGCTTTTTTGTAACACTCTGTATAAGCCAATTTATTTTAGGATTGTAGTACATTTATCCTCATTAACATAACGTCAATCAGATTTTTTATTGAATTAACGAAATCGAATACCTGAGTATTAAATGGACACCCTGTATATTTGCCGAACGTATACCGTACCTATTAACCTACAAAAGCACAGGTACCTACCTATATCAATAACTTTACATAATATAATAATAATGTAATGAGCTAGGTATTTATTTTCTTACCTTCAACATTTAATTCTTTCGCAACTTTTTTCCAAATTACGTCTTTGTAGTCGGAGTTTCGGTACTGTTCTTTTGTTTGATCGTACTGGATGCTTCCTCACTTCTTCAATCAGCTCCTCCGGTTTTATAGCAGCCATTTTTTTCAATTTTAGTGAAAACAAAATTACTAACACCACACGAAACTTTAAACACAAAAGAAAATATCAAACTACACGTGTCCTGCAGTCGGTAAGCGAATAGACTGCACAATCGGACGTGCATCGGAGGCAGGAACGGAGTCGGGTTGGAGTGGGGACCGGGTATGCTCCGGAAAGGTGTGAACTACGGCGCGCGTTCGAATTGCAATACCATTTCCCTCTCAGACACTCGTCCGACAGTATGATCATAGTCGGATCGGAAGGGTGCATGATAGGTGTGTCCCGGCCTTTATACCTACAGAATAGACGAGGTGGGTAAACACCGATATTGTTTTATTGACACCATTAAGATTTTTATATATTTTTTTTATATTTGGTACAGATTTTAGTATCAGTTTTAAGTTAGCTTTTGACAAAGACACAATGTGTCGAAACAGCTGTCAAGCAGAAATAAATAAGTGGAAATTAATAAATTAAGCGTTTTTATTTTGTATACTAGTGACAAAATAAAAATTATATATAACATCTTTCAATTTAAATGTCGTGTTTTGTTTTCCTACAAATCCTCTCACCTATGCCCATATAAGTTCTATAGGATTTAGTTCGCAGCACCAGTGTTGCCGCGCTGTGTTTTTGAAATGTACTGAGCAGAAGCAATAAAATGTACTAGATTGTACTAAAGTTTACGATAAAGTGAAATAATGCCGTTTCTCATAGATTTTCCCTATTTTTTGCACTGATAAAGAAAACAATTATATTTTGCAAAGCATTTTTATTTTTTATCATAAAATATACCCGAAACATAAAATATAAATATAAAAACATAAAAATAAAACAAAAAAAATGATTATTTTTCTAATTTTGTTATTATATAAGACAAATTATATACGAAAAATAAATAAATATCAAAAAACCGAAAACTTTAATAAATCATAATTATTAATATATTATTTTTATAGAGCTTTACTGCGCTCCGTAAATTTATTATATCTTTGTCGTTACAGCTTTTCGTCTCTCTAGCTTGTGTGTTGCGGCCTTGAATTTTTACCCCCAGCGCGCGTAAAGAAGTTTCACTTAAAAAAAAAGTGAAACATTTGAATAAAAACCGATTACTTGCTTGTCTATGTTGACGTTGGCTAAAATATTCATTTCGTTTTTTATTTATTATCATTTTTCACACAATCACGGGAAATACTGATATAACACATGTCCAATACAGGCAAAAAATAACTTAAAACAAATAAAAATAAAAACTAAACCGACGAAAGGGAACGGAAAATCCCAGCAGTCACCGAGCATGTAATTGGCGGAGTAGGGAACAACGCGCGAGCACGAAGTCACGTTGTCGTCGATTTATTCTGACAATTAGAATTCGTGATTCAGCGGCACCGGTTTGTGGCCTTTTCGGGGAATCATCGACCGATTTTTATGACCTGGGTCTTAATAAATAATTTGCAGTAAAATTGTTTTAAAACTCGAGTTTGATAATATACATAGGTTAAGTTAGGTTAGGTGTTGATAATTTTAATTTTAAAAACGTATTAGAATTAGGCCTATTTAAGATGAAATGTACTTTTCTACTTTGCTGTCGAAAATGTACTAGAAAGAGTAAAAATGTACTAAAACGGCATTACTGCGCAGCACAGTTACATTATATTTTACTGCTATCTTTCACGGCATATTTCATAAAACGATTTTTGTGTAAATTTGCCGTGACTAGTTGGGTTCAAACTCGATACCTTTGGTAGTTAGCCAGGCGATAATTTCTTTGTTTTTTTCGAGATCAGGTTGGTGTCTTATGCGCGTGAATGATAGCTTGCTTTATCCATAGCCACTACCGGAAGATACTCTTCGAAAACATCCGAATTCCTATTCTCATGGTAAAGTTAGCAAACCTTTAAAAAATCCCTCTTGGCTTGCAATGTGTGCAATTATTAGTCTCTTCCCTTTTCCCGAATGCGCTTTAATACCCGTTGACAGGCCTTCGATGAAAGCTTGGCGTGCACTGGTTATATTTTTATCTTGCCACATTTTTTCTACTATATAATCTTCATTCATCCCCACCTCATTAAAATAAAAAAAATTCTTTTTGTCCCTGCGGTGCTGTTTCATGCTTTTTATACTAGCATTTTCGTCGTCAGCAAACAGTGTCATTGCTTTCAAATTATTAAAAGATGTCCATAAGAGTTTTCTAGTTATCAAAGAAATACATCTTAGCCAAGCTCCATCAAAATTTTATCTAGAGTGCGTATTTCTTTTTTAAAATAAAAAGAGTGGCCTTTTTTTCGAATTACACATTTGGTGTCATCAAGGACTTTTGTAAAACTTCCTGGAATTTTCTTGGGAGGTTCCACTTGACCTGCTAGCTTTCTCTCCAGCAATAATTTGAAAACGGTGGACTTTCCAATTCTAGTCATTCGGGAACATCATTCAATATTTTCTTGTACAGTTAAACTAGACTAATCGTGTACATTTAGAATATCGGGTTAAATTTTTGAAGAAGTGAGACCAATAGCTCGATTAGTAAGTCCAATTATAACACTGATTTTTTGACTGTTTGAGTGGTGGGAATTAACATTTAGGTATCGACCTGACCAAGTTTCCTTTGTGTACCATTTTGTTTTATTATTATTTTTTCCCATAATCAATGTTAAATCAAGAAAATTAGTTTCATTATTTTGTTCTAATTCAAAAGTAAATTGTAGTTTTGGATGAAAGCTGTTAAACTTATTAATGATATCTTGAATTTTCTTTGATGGAATTGAATTGAAAATCTAAGTTTTTTTTTTTTTTTGCATTTTATTAGATTTTATTTTATTTTGGCTAGCTTTTGATAAGGTTTACAACATCGGCCCGAATACTGTCTTTTATTTGATCAGGTTTATCATAAATTGCTTGTTCTATTGACTTAATTTGTAGATATGCATTAAATGCTCTTGAAATAGCTTCAAACAAGAAGCGAAACGTCGAGCTACGTGCAGAAAAATAAATTTCATTAATCAAACCTATACCCAATAAAAATAAAAACTTTTAGTATAAAGTATTGTTTAAGAACATTATAGTATGATTCATTTTGATTGAAAAAGCCTTATATAATGTTAGGTTTATTCCTCAGAAAAAAGTGTTACTATGCAAAACAATGATATCATTTAACAACATTTCTTTAGTTTTTTCTTACTAAAATCGAGACAAAAATATCAGAACAATCAAAATTTAAAACACCTATTAATATTCCGCAACAGCATGATTAAATGAATATATGATAATCACAATATGCAAACATAGTAGTTTCATTTTTTGGAGCTGGCTTAATTTTTTATTGTGTAAGAATTCCATATTGACTTAATATGTACGGATTCTGAATATGAAATATGTTAGGAATTGATGGAGAATGTAAACAGAGTGCGGGATACGCGCAGATTAAGAAATAAATTAAGATGTGTAAGCGTTCTTCATACTTGTAGATCTCAGAAACAAGTAGCACCTGAAAACGACGAACATAGTTTAGCTCTAGTGAAGAAAAACCCTGGTGTATGTGTAAGCATTCAGACATTTCGCCTTTTATTTTGTGGCGGCAGTTTCCACATTTAAGTTTTTTGGTTATGTTCCCTACTATCTGAATTAAATACCTAGTGCTATATATTACAGTGTTTGGTAAGTTGACATTTTTTATTAATTTTTAGAGAGGAATAAATTTAATTAGGGTTTTGAAGTTAAAATTATACAAACAAATAATCCTAGAAAATAGTATTGCTTCATTTTAACGATGATGTTGCTTTTTATATACGCGCCGATATTAAGCTAATAAATTACTAATTTTTTTATTAAATATTGAGTTATACATCCCAAAAAAGTAATTGAAATAAATGAGTCTGATCTGTTTGAAACCTACAGGCTATTTTATGTTTCTTTGTTGACAAACCACAGCTGATTACGCATAAGCGCATAGCATTGTTGCCATGTTGTCAAGAACTTGATTTAAACCATCGCCGAAATTACATTTTAAACCGTAATACCTAGAAAACTGTTCAGAATTTACGATATATAACAATTTTTTGTTTATAATCATCCATACTGTCATACGTTAAATATTTGTAGTCAAACCCCTAACACTCTGTATACCAGATTTTTTTCTACTGACGCGTTTTACATTCAAAAACAGCTTATTTTACATCAACGCATAAGTATTCGATAAATATACATAAAATAAATAACAAGAAAAGGTATTTTCGAACAAATTTATTACAAATTCTTAAATATCACTGATATATCCACAGTTACTTACAGTTTTCAGCTCATGAATTAAACAAATTAAAATATACCTAAAGAATGAATGTACGAACTTTTAAATTAAAATTTAGGAGAGAAGTGATTGTCCTTAAATTTTTCTTTCAGTCCGACACAATATATAAAAAAAAACTAAAATGGATGATTTATTTATTTTCTATCTCGAGTTTTCCCTTCGTAAAATTCAAGTCATAATCCCTTCGTATGACAAGTTCATTTATCAAACAGATTCACTGAATACGAAGTTTAGGAATAGGAGAAAACTTTATTTACGTTTCTTCGATAATTGTCAATTACAAAAACAATTATTTATCAAGTATGTCAATGTCATTTCTGTTCTTGCGCATGCGCTATTTGATGCAATCCGGTATTTTTTTTGCAAAATAGCTTCCTTATTTTTATACCGCTTTTATTATAAATATATAATCGACAAATATCATCATAAATTTGGCCATTTTGCTTATAATATTCATAAATTATATATCTAAACCTTCCTCGTGAATTATTCTTGCCTATTAGTAAAAAACCAAGTAAAGACCCCTAATGTAATAATAATAATACTTTTATTTCACCAATAAAACAGATGTACAGGGTGGTCCATTAATAGAGGACGTCGGCTATAGCCCGGGAACCATTAATGACAGGAAAATTTATTTATAATTAAACTGGCCAAGAAAAATTGCTGTAAACTATTTTCAAGTTCGAAAGCTGGCCGCTAGCGGGCGCAACAGCAGCACAAATGTGTAAATGCCAATTTTTCCTTTAACATTGTGTTCTTCAACTAATTACGCATTTTTTATTCTTGAGACTATTTTTGTCTATTTTTATAAATATAGTGGTGGGAAAAAGTCAGAAACATTTTTACTTTCAAGTGTAGATATCTCTGTTTTGGAACTATAAACTGTGCGGTAATGACTAGATAGCGTTGTTTCGGACTTCTCCAGATAATGCTGATTTTTTCAAAAAAAATCCAATGGTAAGCTATAACTTTTATATCACAATTTATTTGGTAGTTATGTAGGGCATTCAATAGTCAAATTAAAAGTCCAGGTCCGCATTTAATTTAAGAAAGTAGATAGTGGCCTCTCGAATCCGAAAAGTCGGATTGAAAAATTAACCTTGCCGTTGTGTAGAGCAGAAAAAGAGATAATGGCAAAGTGGAAATAATTTTCATCTCTGGTTTCAGTCAATCCTAAAATTTTTGGCAAAACTAGAAGACTGGAAAGAAACAAGGCTGCAGTAGAAACTTTAGTAACCTTGCATAACTACAGTTAGAAGAAAACTTAACATAGGATCAAAGCAAAAAATACTAAAACTCAGTCTCATAATCATATAAACTTCGCAATAAAATAACTAAAGCCAGCCCTGCCTCTCCCTAGCTTTAGCTATTTTATTGCGAAGCTTATGTGATTATGAGAGATATATGAGTTTAAGTAATTTTTGTTTTTTTTTGTTTTCTGCTCTTTACTGTTATGCAAGGTTAGTAAAGAGCCTTGTTTTTTTTGGTTTTCCTAAAATTTTAAGAATATTTCAAATGAGAGATGACAAGAATTTCCTCTTTGTCATTGTCATTTTTTCTCGTCTATAAAACGGCAAACTTAATTTCCCAATCCAACGTTTCGGATTTGAGAGATCATCATCAACTTTCTTAATTTAAATGCGGACCTGGATTTTTTACTTGACTTTTCAATGCCCTTCATAATTACCAAATAAATTGTGATATAAAAGTTATAGAGTACCATTTGATTTGATGAGAAAATCAGCAGTATTTGGAGAATTCTGAAGCACCGAAATCTAGTGACCACTAACAAAGTTATTACGGTACAGTTTATGGCTCCACGAATAGAGCAAAAAAAGCACACCGAGTTGAATAAAATCAGTTCATCCAAAACAGAAATATTTACATTTGAAAGTAAAAATGTTTGAGCTTACCCCACCACATTATTTTTGAAAATAGACAAAAATGGTCTGAAGCAAAAAAGTGCTTAATTAGTTGAATAATACAATACTTATAATTTTAGCATACCTCAATTAGAGAAATTTAAGAGAAAATTGGTATTTACTTTTTTGTGTTGCTGTTAGTCCCCCTAACGGTCAACTTTCGAACTTAAAAATAATTTACAGCGATTTCTCTTGGCCAATTTACCTATAAATATGGTTTTCCTTAAGTTCTGCCATTAACGGTTCCTGAGCTACAGCTGACATCCTCTATTCTTGGACCACCCTGTACATAAAAAAATATGCCATCGGTAATTAGAGAAAGCGTCAAAATTAAGCGAAATATACCTACTGA
Source organism: Kuschelorhynchus macadamiae (assembly GCA_030620095.1). Taxonomy (NCBI): domain Eukaryota; kingdom Metazoa; phylum Arthropoda; class Insecta; order Coleoptera; family Curculionidae; genus Kuschelorhynchus; species Kuschelorhynchus macadamiae. Next base: position 2,469,550 of record JAUTXW010000779.1, on the reverse strand, counting down.
TAAAAGTACATCGTCAAAAAAGTTATAGGTGCATGAAATTTGACTACAAATTAATTATACTAGTTACTTTCAAAAAGAAAAAAAAACTAACTTAAGGACTCTAGAACAGAATAAACGTTACCATTTATACAAAAATGTGGATTTATGTGCACTAGGTACCAGTAAACTTTTGTTTCTAGTATCGTTGCTATATGAAGCGCGATTATCTTGAAATTTTTTATGATTTTGATAGGTGAAAACGCAAACTTTAAATATGTAAATTCTCGCCAAGGTCAATATTTTGAATTGTCTAAAATATTTTCTACACGACTCTGTACAGATATAAAAATGGTCCAAGAACCGAACTCTGCGGAACATCTCAATCTACTGTCAATAAGCCGCTCCTGATACCATTTACCAAAACACAATGTTGTTGCGTATTCAAGTAAAACTCCATGGGTTTCCATGCCTATCCTCTAATACCATAACGATGCGGCTTTAACAACGGTAGCTCATGGTTGACTATATCGAATGCTCGGGAGAAATTCACAAATAAACCCAATACATGTTTATCAATTGCATCAAAAACTGTCGTCTGGAATTCACAAAGGGCACTTTCAGTACTACATAATTCTGTAAACCCATGTTGAGAAACAATAATAATATTATTTTTATTAAAAAAGTGAAGTAACTGATGTTTCAAATTCAATTCAATTTTTTTTAAATACTTGTTAACAAACGTACGCCTCTATAATTTGAATAACCATCGGAATCCAAGAATCATAAAGCACACCGGATAGTTACTTCTTGTAATCTTAACGTTCGCCGTTTCTTGCCGACCGCAAAGATCAATGACTGTGTGATTGACGTACTCCGGCCTTGTCAGTCTAAAGATTTAGTATTAGTTATATTGCTCTGTAATAGAAAAACAATGTCTGGGAATATGTGTGCTGTGTATAAATGCAAAAATAGTTACAAAAACCACTTGCCAGGTGTAACTTTTCATAGGTTTCCAAAATTAATTATTATGAAGGAACAGTGTGTACACCGGTGCAGCAGAAAAATGTTAGCTATAGATATATTTGGATTCTTTATTAATTTTTTACTAATTTTTCAGGTAAATTGTGCTTTCTTTTAGAGTACAGCAGGTACTTTTAATTTTAATCTTTGCTCTGGATTGTTGCTTTTTTAGTATTAATGCAAGTCTCAACCTTGTTAATAAATCTAAAAGTTATTTATACTTAGATATCAGAAGCCTCTGTAGTTATTGGGTTTTTTTGTTTCCATTTTCATTGTAAAAGTGGTTATATTAAGGTATTTTTTATAATTTCTAGAATACATTATTTTTTAATTTTGAAAAAATCGCAATATCATGTTTATTATTTTCCTAATTAAGAAACACCTTACCTATTTGCTTTTAAATTAATACATTTAGGTATCTAAATTACGGAAAGTGCTTATTTCTATGTAACGATTTGGGGCATCCTGTCATAAAAGTACATAATATAACAAAATTTCGTAAATTAAGAAGGCACTCATAATAATATATTTTTGTCTTGACGTTCCTAATCATTTATTTTTGTCCAAATATTAATTTCTAAAACATTTTGATGAGCAAATTGACCGAAATTCATATGGTAATGTTGCTCTATTAGTTTAATATAAAAATTTGTCGAAATTTATTGCATTGAAAATCAAAATAACAGCATGAAAAGGCTAAACCATTAAATTTGTTTCGAGCAGGCCAGGTGACGTCACTGCAGCAAGGCTCGCTCCCGCTAAATTGACGGAAAAAAATTGTCGATGTAACTATCCTGTGTGGTTTAAGGTTCTTGATTGGAACCTCCCTTTTTATATAGTGGTATGATAGTTGTTCATTTTAATTGTTCAGGGAATATCGCATATTGAGCGGATAAATTCATCAAATATATGAAAACTTCACATAAAACAAATCCACACCATTTCAACAAATTATTTGATATGCCATCATGACCTATGGCATCTGAGTTCTTTAGGTTTTTAATAAAGGTGAAAACATATGGGTGACAGTAAAATGTATTTGTACAAGGTGACACACAGTTATAAACAAATGCCTTGTCAATATTACTAATTTTGGGTACATGAGTAAAATTATGATTAAAATTACTTGCAGCTACTTATATGTAATTTCTGAGATTAGCGCGTTCAGAGAGGCAGACGGAAATGGTTAGAGACTTTAATTCGTTATATGTAGTGATATTTTTTTGGTTTGATGTATGAAAACTAATCAAAGGGAAAATTCGTGTGTCTACATGTGATAATAAGTTTACCTGAAAAACACATTCAGCAGTTTGCAAGCAAAACATATTAACGACTTAATCAGTCTGTTAATGATATCCTTGCTTGAACTAAATTAGTGTCCTCATTAGGATAAACTAAGTATATAAAAATAAAAGTCTCTCTACAGCTTGATCCCAATTTTTTCGAAGTCAAAACCTAATTTTATTTTACTAAAAGGATCTAAAAAGGACTTAGGAAAGGTTCCTGTTACTCCAGTTTATAATCTGGAGTCGGAAGCAGAAAAAGTTGAGGAAAATATGGCATTACGCTGCAAAGAGTACAAAAATGCGACGAGAATAACCGGCAAAACCTAATTTTGCCTCTTCTTTCTGCTGTAAGCTTCTAAGGTTTTTAATGATTAAAGAGTGAAAATTGTCTTTTTGGTATATTTAAAGTATTTAAATACAGTTGCTTGTTATATTGTTTTTAAGTGTTTAAGGGATAAGGATTTTTTTTAAGGATTTTCTATATGCTATTGAAATATTTATTTCTAAATATCAAGATTATTATTAGTTGTAATATTTATTTATTTATTAAAAACATATAAGATGCCAACAAGCTAAAGCCCAGTAATGTCACCACAGATTACATGATTACTGCAAAATTAGCGAGAATAAATTAATTAAAAGGTGTAATTAGTTACCTTAATCGTGTGTTTAATTTTATTCTATTGTTAATCATTAGCATTCTGTTTATTGGAGAAGGTCTGCCTAAATTAATCCTTTAAAAAGACCTTGAAGGGTGATATATTAAGACAGATTTTTGAAAGTAAATCTGGAGAGTCGATAAAATTGTTTAAAATTTTATATAAAATGCAAATATCCGAGTGAGTACGCCGTATTTTAAGAGTATTTAAATGGTAAACTTGTAGTTTTGATAAGCTGATATGAAGGTTATATACGTCGTTGCATTTATAATCTACGAATCTTAAACAATTGTTATGAATACTTTTTAATCTGTTTTTATATATATGATACAGTGATGACCAGATGACAGAAGCAAAACTTACTCTACTATGTACATATGCAAAATGCACAGCTCTCAATGATGAATTTATAAACTTACAAGATCGCATTAGATATCCTAATATTTGGTTAAATTTAGAAGCCACATAATCAATATGGTCACTAAAAGTCATTTTTTATCGTAAATTACACCTAGATCCTTAATTTTATCTACCTGTTTGAGTAACAAATCATTGAAGTTATTGCCGTACTAAAAATGTCTTACATTTCGCGAAAATGAGATAAAATAACACTTCTCAAGTTCAGATATAATTTATTCGCATAGTAATTATTAAAAGCTGACAGGTCATTTTGCAACAGCAAACAGTCACCAACACTGACGATAGATGACAAAATTTTCATATCATCAGGGTAAACAGAAACTCTAGGCATCTCTTTTGACATGTGCTTAGCGGCGTTTTGACATTCTTTTAGCAGAGTTACAATTCGCACAGAATTGCTTTTAGACGCATGAGAAAAAATTATTTCATGTAGACAATATGTCTTAGAATGCTTCGCGGTGCCATTTGGCAGAATTTCATGGAAATAAAATTTAACAGTTTTAATTAGAGGATTTATTTAGCGGACGAAAAATATATTTGATGCGTTAAAACTTGTATCATATGAGATTGTAGAAATAAGGTTTGATATTTTATAAAGAGAGTGTGGCATTTTAGCCGGGATTAAATTTTTATTTGAATCCGTGTACATCAATTACTTCTCACTTGATATACAGGGGCGTTTATCTAATTAGATTAAATACGTTTAGGCATTTTTGATTAGTTTAATAATAGATTTCTCAAATACTTATATTGATATTTTTCTCCATGAACACCATTGAGACATAACATTCAATTTTGGCCTCCAAGTGACGATGGCTTTCGGTGCCCCGATTTTAGGTGGAAGTCTACCAATAAAATATTCTCGATGAAATGCCTTACTTTATTTTCAGCCAATCACTTTTGCAAACTTTTTTAAGGTGTTTCTTGACCTCACATCAAAAGTGAGACTTTCGCTAATCTCGAACATTCTTCCACATTAAGCGAAAGGTTACAGGCCTGTTAAAGTCTGAATAGCATATTACTTACTTTATAGCCACAAATATCTCGATATTTGCACAACAGTTTGTACTAATAATAGTGTTCCTTGGCAAAAGCCAATTTAGATGAGACTAATCGGTCTGCACTTAGGCCTAGGGAACATGAAAGATTAATAAGTAAAAGACAATTTGTTGAATCCGCTTTAGCTGAACACCAATATTTAACAGGTCACATGATCAATGTAAACAATTCCAAGTTTTTTCGAAATAATATAAAAGAAATTTTAGAAAATCCATTGAAATCATCCAGCACCCTGCAAATTCCAATAGAGACGCGGTCTACCTGCTACATTATGCGTGGAAATCGGTCATTACATCTGTCAATTCCTAAACTCTGCTCATCGGAGCTCATTCAGAATTTTAACCTCAGGCATTGAAGATCCCTGAAGATGGTTTGTGCAATTGAAGGCGAAACGTGAGAAAGTGACACGGTCTAAATTCAGGAAGCATGATTTCTTTGTTGCAGGTAAAATTGAATTGAATTTAAACATTTAGAAATAGAATTGATCAAACCAAACCATTCGACTACCCTAATTTAGCCCAATTGACACTTTGCTTTGTTTGTCCATTGACGGACAATGGCCCCCTGTTTATAACATCCGGTACGCTTAAACAGCACCACGGAGGCGTGATTGATGTCTCCTAATAAATCAATGCCAATTTTCCAGTTAACACATTCTCGTTTATCGCCGAAACGCGCTTCGCTATTGTCAATATGATTTCTTGCGGGGTTAATCTGAGTAATTAGTGAGAACAATTATCAATCCTAATATCATAACTGTAAGCCAAATGCTGATCAGGAGTTATAGGAAAATCTCCTAAAAAAATTTCATATATATATATATATATATATATATGCACAATGTGTTTTCCCGTTAACACTGTCGTTTCAGTTTTGCTGACGTTTATCATTTTCGAAACGCGCTTTCTTTCTCGCGTCCGAATAGAGACTGAATGTTGGTGACTGCGACGCTTCCTTTTATACCTCCACTCGGGGCCGAAGGTTATATCTGCGCAGGCGTTGGTTGTTATTTATGTTTTCCGGATGGTGCTGTTGTTGAGTTTTTGCGATTTTAGATTTGTCGATTATTGTCTTCCATACTGTTGGTAGTTTTAATGATTCGTCCCTTTTATTTAAATCACCTTGCTTTTCAATTTCTATGGGGTTCTAATTGGCAATCTCGAGAAATTTATTTTATGGCCGGTTTCCTGATGATGTAGGAATAAAGCTGAACAATTATCATGCTCTTCCACTCTTGCTGATATTCGCCTGTATTTGCCCTATAAACTTTTCACAAGCCAAATGCTTAAAGTTGTTTGTGGCTTGTGTATTGTTTGTATGTTGTGTTTCCTCAGAATTCTTCCGATTCTGTTTGTTGTGCCTTTTACATGTGGTTAGACCCTGGTTCATATTTTTTGTTGTTCGTTGTTCGGAAACTTGTGCATTAATAGATATAAAGACACTAGATATTACCTTAAGTTCGTTAAATGCAAAATCACATCATCACCCAGCACAAATTCAAGCTGTGGCAAATATATATATATCTAGATCCGTGCGATATATAAACATATTAAGGTAATATCTAGTGTTTTATATATATATTTATATATATATATATATATATTTTTATACCCCCGATATATAAATAAATATATATATATATATTCGGATATATATATATAGCTTATATATATATATATATATTTTGGCGATATATATAACTGTTCTTTTCATATATATATATATATATATATATATATATATATATATATATATATATATATATATACATATACCTATATATATATATATATATATATATATATATATATATATATATATATATATATATATATATATATATATATATATATATATATATATAGATATATATATATATATATATATATATATATATATATATATATATATATATATATATATATATATATATATATATATATATATATATATATATATATATATATATATATATATATATATATATATATATATATATATATATATATATATATATATATATATATATATATATATATATATATATATATATATATATATATATATATATATATATATATATATATATATATATATATATATATATATATATATATATATATATATATATATATATATATATATATATATATATATATATATATATATATATATATATATATATATATATATATATATATATATATATATATATATATATATATATATATATATATATATATATATATATATATATATATATATATATATATATATATATATATATATATATATATATATATATATATATATATATATATATATATATATATATATATATATATATATATATATATATATATCATATATATATACCGGGTGTCAAATCAGACAGGCCATAACCTTTTAAAGTATCAAAACGAAATATCGTTTAGGTAAATGGTACATAAAGAGGAGAGTTTTTGCATATTTTTCGCTTTCCGGTCACTTCTGGTTTCACCGGAGACGACTCCAGTTTCGATTTTTTAAATGGAACACTCTGCATATTTTTACATTTTTTGGATTCCTGAGACAATTCTAAATCAAAATGTGACATTTTGAAAAACTTTTTACGCCAACTTGATTGTTTATAGCCATTTTTAAAATTGCATCTAGGTGGCCATGACCGAAAGCAAATTAATCTAACGACCGAAAATGATGACAGAATAATACAATCGCTAAGTTTTAGTGATTAGTCTGATAGCTAGGAGTTGATGAAATCAACTTTTTATTTTGTAACTATTTTTTTCAAATGGCGACTCTTTTTAGACAAGCACTTTTTAGAAAGATGATTTTTCTGCGAATCTAACGGTGCTATCTTTTTTGCGATTTGATTAAAAATGAGATCAAACATCAAATATTACTGAGAAAAATACTCCATAATCAATTATTTACTTTTATCAAATGTGCCATGGATATCCATACTAGATATTAAGTAGGATTTTTAATTTCGACAGTTGGTTGATCAAGATTACTTACGTTAGATCTATTTATCAACCTATCTCAAGAATCCAAAATGCAAAAATATACAAAATGTTCCAATTAAAAAATCGAAACTGGAGCAATTTTCGGTAAAACCGGAAGTAACCGTAAGGTTCTCTGACTAATTTTAAGATTAAAAGTTTATATGAACATGTGTCTGAAACGGCTTTGTTTCTGAGATACTGAGCGTCCAAAAAAACAATTTTATTTGTTTTTTTGCTTATATTTTTGTTAAGGAACATGACAATTGGACAAAATTTGGGATTCTGGGTATATTGATGACGAGTAATTCAAGTATTGGCTTAGTTTTTTATTTAATGTTAGAGGGCGCCATATACAGAGGTGTTCCTGAATTTAATTAACCATAACTTTTTTGTGAAGCCTTTTATGTCATTTTTGACTAGGCAGACCTATTCTCCATTCAATTTTACATACAAAAGTTACTCTTAGTATTTGTCGCTAAAAGCAGCCGTTTTGGATAAAAAAGGGTTTGAAGTTAAATCTGCGTTAAAATTTTTTAAATTGAATCATTTCCGAGATTTTGAAAAATAAGCGAAAAAATACTTTTTCAAAATCATGTGCTATCACATTAACATATCAAAATTTCCAAATTAGTGAAAATCGGATAAAATTAATAAAATCGTAAAAATGTGCTGCATCTTGCCTCTGCAGCCGCAGTACACAAGAAAATAGTATAGGTGAATCCATAGCAGGCCTTGGAAAACAATTGAGAGGTTTCTATGGTAGTAGAATCAGTCATGGCAGTTGATTTAGAATAAAACAAATAGTTTTTTATCATTTGGCATTATAAGTAATAATTTATCGTGTGTTTTGTCCAAAATGTACCAATATACCAACGCAGAAATGGCAGACATTCATTTTACTTATGGAATGGCTCGCGGTAATGCACAAGCTGCAAGACGAATGTATCAGGCGCGATTTCCTCAACGAGTGGTGCCACATGTCCAAACTTTTATTAAGATTCACGCAAGACTTTGTGAAACTGGCAGCTTTAAAAGGACAACAGATGTCCAGGAAGGCCTGCAACAGTTGAGATTGAAGAAGCTGTGTTAAACAGAATTGAAGAAGACCCGCAAACTAGTACACGGAAAATAGCTCTTGAATTGAATATTCCACACACACTTGTTTGGCAAATTTTAAGGTCCCAACAACTTTATCTTTATTATATGCAACGTGTGCAGGCTCTATTACCTAGAGATTTTCCCCTCAGACTCGATTTTTGTGTTTGGTTGCGTAATAGATTAGTAAGATCACCGGATTTCTTAAGCCATGTACTTTTCACAAATGAAGCCTCGTTTTCTCTAATTAACTTTCATAACAACCATATCGGGGCTGAGGTAATCCGAATGCTATCAGAGAAAATCATTTTCAGGTGCTATCTTCTCTCAATATTGGGGTAGAAATTATCGGTGATCACCTTATTGGACCTTGCATTCTTCCGCAAAGGCTTAATGGTGAAGAATATATAATATATATTTTATATATAATAAGGTTTTTGAAGCACGAACTTCCTAACCATTTAGAAGAAGTTGATTTAGAAACCAGCGTCAATTTCTGGACGAGAATTACCCTAACCGTTGGATAGGAAGAGCTGGACCACAAGCTTGGCCTCCCAGATTACCAGATTTGAATCCTTTGGATTATTTACTGTGGGGTCACTTGAAGCCTTTGGTTTATAAAAGTCCAGTCCAAAATGAACAAGATCTAAGAAATAGGATATTTCAATCTTGTGCCATTATTAATCAGTCCCCAGGTATATTTGAAAGAGTTCGGCAATCAATGTTAAGGCGACTTATTGCATGTGTTGAAGTAGGCGGTGGTCATCTTCAACAATTATTGTAAAATAACGTTATTAACTAGTTTAGTTTTAGTAGTTAGTTAGTAAATAATTTAAGTTTTTTACCTGATAATACAATCAATAAAAGATATATTTTTTTTGCTTATTTTTCGAAATCTCGAAAATGATCCAATTTAAAAAATTTCAACGCAGATTTAACTTCAAACCCTTTTTTATCCAAAACGGCTGCTTTTAGCGACAAATACTAGAGCACCTTGTTTATGTAGAATTAAATGGAGAATAGGTCTGCCTAGTCAAAAATGAGATAAAAGGCTTCATTAAAAAATTATGGTTAATTAAATTAAGGAACTACACTGTATGTGGCGCCTTCTAACATTAAATAAAAAAATAAGTTAATATTTAAATTTCTCGTCACCAATATATCCAGAATCCCAAATTTTGTCCAATTGTCATGTCCCTTAACAAAAATATAAGCAAAAAACCAAATAAAATTGTTTTTTTTTGGACGCCCTGTAGCTCAGAAACAATACCGTTTCAGACCCATGTTCATATGAACTTTTCATCCTAAAATTAGTCAAAGAATCATCCCTTAAAGTTTGTACAAGTACTTAATTGACACCCTGTATATAAAACCTGCTAGGGTGATTTTTTCAGGTTACAAAAATTTTATTGGGCCCCCATTTAGTTCCACCATCTTGAATTACTACCACAGTTTTACTAGTTATCTTTATGCTACAATTAGTTATGGCACATTATTTAAATTCAGTTCATTTAGTGATTTTTCACGCTGAGTTTCTAAATATTTTATTAGGCCACCATTTTTTTCCGCCAACTTCAAAAAAATTTTACCAGTTGATTCCTACATAATACATGATTTTTGTACAAACTGGATAATTAGTTTTCTAAATAATAATATTTTTAACGTTTCCTTAGGTTGCCATCTTGTTCTAACAGACCTGCAAACAAATCGACAGACAAACCTACGGAATTTATAAAACATAATTTTTTTCAGGTCACTAAAAGTTTATTTGGCCGGCATTTTGGTTCGCCATCTTTAATTAATACCGCAGTTTTACTAGTTCACTTCTATACTGCAATTAGTTATGGCACACAATTTGAAATCAGTTCATTAAGTAGTTTTTTCAGGCTGAATGTTTAAATATTTTAACAAACCGCCATTTTGTTCCGCCACCTTGGATTATAAAAAATGAAGTCAATCTGATGAGTAGTTTTTAAGCTATGCCGCAAACTAACAGATAGACAGACAAACCTACAGACGGACCAACGAACTTAATAAAACATATTTTTGGCATCTAGAGGCGCCAAAACGCGAATATCTGTAAAACCGGAGAGAGTAATTTTTTCAGATTACAAGAATTTTATTTGGCCGCCATTTTGTTCCGCTTTCTTGAATTAGTACCACACTTTTATTAATCAATTGGATAAGCAATAGTTTTTTTAAAATTTTACTAGGCCGCCATTTTGTTTTTCCATATTACATTTTTACCAACATGTTCCCAGGTCATCACCATATGACCGTTAATTTTTGACCAAAATTTGAAGTCTATCGGGTAAGTAGTTTGTTTAGCTATGCCGTCATCTAGGCGTAAAGATCTGAAGAAATTTCGGATGGTGATTTTTTCACGATTACAGTACTTTTTATGAGGCAAATAAAAATTATCTTCGTTAGATCTGTTGAGCGTGGTGGCCCTCTAAAAGGTTCTTCTCTTCCTGTCAACCGTTGGTAGAAAACATTTTCGAGAATATATGTCCTTTGTTTTAAATCGTCTGGTACCTGTCTTAGAAGATTCAGCAAGCCGGGTTCGAAAAAATCCAAATAAACTTGACCACCAACCGTATATTTTCAAAAAAATATGGCCCTGTCACGTAATCGCCAAATATATCACCCCAAACATTTAGGGACCACCTTTCCTTGCTGTGGGTTAATATACACGGTTGATGACTGGCATACAAATGGAAATTGCGTCAGTTAACACAGCCATTTTTGTGAAATGTAAGTTTATCGCAAAATAACACAAAATTATGCTGTTTTTTACTTTTTATTATTTTTTACCATTTTTTTATTATGATAATCATGTTAATTTAATTCTTGATGAAGCTGAGTGTGATGAAAATGCATTTTATTTCTTTTAACTTTGCATGAACAGAACTTCGAGAAACTGATAAATCTTTAGAAATTTGTCTTACACTTACATTTACATTTTTGGTGACCAGTGGCGCAACTAGGGGAGGGGGCTAGGGTGAGCTTGAAATTAGACCCCCAGCCAGACGATTGGTGTGGGTCAACAGAAATATGTGATGTTGCGTAATTCTGCGAGCAATTTTTGACTGGTATTTTTGATTTTGCTGGTACAATAGTTAATAGTTACAACACAGGTAAGATAAAAACTTGAAAAGATTATCTCTTACTGGGTTCCAACGACTTCTATACTTTTTTAAAAATAACTCCATTTTTTAATAAAATCAGTAAAAAGGTATTCTTCGGTAGCGTAGTTTACTTTTCTCTTGCTTCTACCTTGCGTTGTTGGTTGAGAAATAAACACACTTTTTTTCATAAAATACTTTGTGTATTTTTGGCCAATTTAATTGTACACTGTCTGAGCTTACGAAAACGAAAATTACTGGCTCTTGGTGTGTGAAAAAACGTGACGGTATGAGTCTGTTTGAAACATTTTTAACATTGAAAATGTTTATGTTCGTATATGGGGACTAGGTTACGAGTTTTCGCTTAAGGTGAAAACACAGCCGTGTCGAGGTTAATCGATCGGAAGTGACGATTCCCTTTGGCGCGTTTTGTTGTTAATATTCTCGCTTAATGCAGTAATGCCCTTAGCTGTTAGGACGATCGGCGGGCGCGCTTATTTTGAAGTTATGGATTCTAGAAGTTTCAGAAATAGTGAAAAATGTAAGCAATATTTTTTAAGGCGTATAAAAAAGTAAAAAAAAATCATTATATTGTGAGGACGCAAAACCGATAATAGTCAAACTGAAAACAAAAATAGGTGGAGTAAATGTTCTAACATTGAAAAATAATGGAAGTCGTTAACGTAGATACCTAATTTTTTGTACCAAAATAATTTTTGGCCACTATACAAGGTAGATAAAAAAGGAGGGGGCACTGTGACAGGTTTTCAGTTAAAAGTAATTCATCAGTAAAAAAAAAGATAGTTAAAATAGCAAAAAAAAAGTTAAAGTAACTATACAGTGTGTTTAGTACAGGCACAGCAGAACTTATAGTTATTGTTGCAGAATCAATATAGTTAAATAATTATTGCTAATTTGACTATATTTGCAATTGTTAATATTAAAATATTTCTTTTAGTTATTTTAACGATAAGTATTTTATTATAATCAAACATATGTAGGTGTTTAACTTACTTGATGAATATCGTTACTTTTATTATTTACAAGGTTATATGGACAATGTTTATACTTACTAACCAAATATAGTTAGTTGTACAATCCGTATGGTTCATTACACAATATAGATTTGTTATTTTGAAGATATGTACGTAGTCATTACAGCAATAACAGGTTGTTAAACTTACTATGTAAATATCGGAATCTTTGCCGCTTGTGACAATATTAAATTGTCGAAATTACAATGTTTTATTATTATACTTACTAACTGAATAAAGTTAGTTTTACTCTCTATATGGTTCATTTCAAAATAATTTTTGCTATTTTGACAATATCAGGTTGTTAAACTACTATGTGAATATTTATTCTGTAAATTATTAATAATATAATACTGTATATTTATGTAATAATAAACCGGTATGTTAAACTTACTTGGTTAGGGTTTTCATGAATACAATGTTTTCTAAAAACATCGCGTTCTTAGGATACAGGGAGATAATTTCCATTTTTTGAAACTTCAAGGATCAGTGTGACTTTGTTTGTTAAAATTCCTTTATCATTCAAATTTGGTTTGACATTAAATTATTAAAACTTGTTGAAGAAAGATCCCTTTAAATGTTAGCATCACCTTTAGAAATAACCATCGTATGTTATTATAGTATCATTCTATTGTAGAAAATTTGCGTTAGTAGAAACAGTTAGCGAGTAGTAAATACACACATCCATACAAACAATAAAGTAGTTTTTCTATAAGTCATATTGATAAATTTGATAAAGCCAGGAGTGTTTTATGTAATGAAGAAGTTGACTTTGAAGTATAAAGTTTTCATATGGATATTAAAACATATTATACACAATTGTATAACAAATATATTTATTTGAAAAAACTAGCTCTGAGAAAATGATTTTTGACAGTAACTGTAAGTGGCATGGAACAAAATTATATCTTAAGTTGTTAATAACAAAAAATGTATCTAGTACTAACTACGAGTTAGAAACAAGTTGAAAACAGTAAACTGACAAACGTATTCATGACAGTAACTGTAAGTGGTATGGAATAACACATTTTAAATTCTTAATAACCTCAAAACTAGAAAAATATTATATAGTATAAACTTCAAATTAAAAACAAATTATTCCACACTGCTGCAGCAACTTTCTCTAATTTGTAAATATTTAAAAAGAGGAAACTCTGACTAAACCTAGAAATAGAAAAATCCATTAAGGTTTGGGCAATTATCTACTTTTTAGGGCGCAAACCAAAGTAATCATGGACATTTTTATGACAAGAACAAACAAAAATAGATTTTTGTAATTAGTAAGTTAGTTAATTTTATATAGGCTAACGGTCCACTATACAATTAACACTTTAGAAAAATATATATCCAACCAGATTTAAATTGCAAAAAAAAAGGTTTTTATTAGAAATATCGGTAAATGTAATAAAGGTTCATATAACTTAACTATTTCATTAGTTTTTTTCCGTAACTTTAGTAATACCTTTTTTCATAATGCTAACCCTGTCGACGTTCTTGAAATTAATGACTACCTAACAGATAGTCGTAATCGGAATCGGCCAAATTTTAGTAATTATTAACCCTCAGCCGTAAAAGGTATTAATAAATTAGCTAACTAACTCATCCTTATTACTACTAGACTAAAATCTAAAACTAAAGAAAGAAAAGGAAAAAGCTACATTAACATTTTATTTTTAATAGGTTTAGGTATTTGATTTTTATAGGGCAAATATAAAATGTCGATTTTTTATGTCATTCTCTTTGCAGTATTATTATTCACTGATCAATGACTTTTGAAACAATGGAATTTATTCTATTTCCGCATTAAAAGTGGATAAAAACCGTATGAAAAAGCATACCTAATTTAGAACAGCATATGAAACAATACTTATTACTTACCCTCGAATGTTATACAGGTGTCTAAGGTTCCATTCATCTAATATTTGGTTAACTTCCTCCACTCCCACACAATAAGCAAAGAAAAAAGTTTATGATAATGAGTGCAATGTGCATTGTACGACACACACAATAAAATGGCGGATTGTGAAAATCTACAAAGGTTCGAAGTAGGTTACGTAAATACGCTGTGGATACGCCTATAACGAGCAAGAGGCAACTGCTGGAAACGCGCATCGGAACTTTACGATTGACGCGACATCTTGTTAGTGATACTAAACATAATTAATTGTTATATTAACAATTATATTTTAATAATATTAATATTGTTATCGTGACTATTTAATAAACAGTAAAATTGTAAGTTTCACTAGAAAAAAAATGTTAAATTAAGGATATTTTCGATAACAAATGCGTATTATTAGAATTCACTATATTAATTTTTTCAGTGATCGTTCTATGTAACTTTATGTGTCGTAATTTATTAATTAAATCATATGTAGCTGTACGGTGATGGTCTAAAAAATAATACGAAACACAAAAACTTAGACAATATCGAGAGTTTATAATTAAATCTTAGTACGAAAAAATGCGGCCTAATAAAATGTAAAAAAATATTACTAAAAATTGGATGAACTAATAAAATTTTGATTCGTTTCAAACTTATACCAAGAATTAGACTAGAACCGAGCCTCAACAATTTAGAATTAGGATACCATGGGCATAGATATTCGATTTTTTAGGGGTACAAAAGCGTAAATATCTTATATTTTGAGAACGCCAAATTGATTATAGTCAAATTGAAAATAAATATAGTTGAGGTAAATGTAACATTAAAAAATTGTTAAAGACATTGGCGTAAATTCACATTTTTTTTCGATTATACATATTTAAAATAAAAAAGAGGTAATATTTCGAAAAACGATGAAATACGGCAAATTTATTTAATTTTTTGTTTACATTGTAGTGTTAAGGTTAAGATAAAAATAACATGAAAATTTGCATGGCATTATTAACTCGGCAAAAATAAAATATACAAAAAATCATTGTTTCTCTAAAATTGGTTTTATCCTTAAATCAATATTATCTTATAAGTGTCAGGACTTGAGCCCCCCAAAAGTCGGTATCTAATTGTTCCACTGTTGCTGACACTTAGTGCAACCTCAAACTCATTTTGTTAATTAGTGGCCGATTTTGATCTTTCTTTCTTTTCATATGCGAAACTTTCTATTCTTCTAAAACGCTATTTAAGATTGTCAAGTGATTTTTTGGAAGGCTTTCCTCTATTGGGATACCGTTGTTTGTAAATTCGCAATGCCAGTAAGGAGTTTTTGTTACTTACTGATAATACAAAGATCATGTTGATCATTTCTTCCTTGGAAAAATTCATTTTGATATTTAGAAAACATCAAATATTATGGGATATGCTTTTTCGTTTTATTCCCATGGCCATCTAGATTAATTTTCGAAAGTATTTTTTATCGCTTATAGAACATTGGATGTATTAATAAAATTGAAAAGACGTTAAAACTTGCTTTCACCACGGTCACAGGATACAAGGTGTGAAATTTGAAAGTTATAAGAAAATTTAATGTTTTTGTTTTAACTCACCCCGTACGTTGATAGCGAGGTATACAGAATTGAAATATTGAGAAAGAAAAATGATAATCCTGTCAAACTTGTGGCGGTGTAAACCCATCTAACTATATATTAAAAGAATGGACAAAATGAGGCGTATTCAAACATATTTTCTAATCGTGCACTTCGACATCGTCTACAACTTTTGCATCTACATTTTGTTCCATCTCTTAAAGTAAAGGTGATATAGAGTTTTGACACACTATTTGGATCCCGTCAAAAGCTTTAATGACAGTATAGATATTTTGGTCTTTCCAACAGACAAAAGAAATGCCACTTTCGTTATTGGCATAACAGATTACTACAACTACCTTTGCACGACAGTACCTATAGAGTAAATCAAACACACTCGATAAATACAATCGACAGACGGATAGCCAACTTTATAAATGCATCTAACCTTCCAGTAGAGGCGAAGATATTAATTCCAAGATGTTCTAGGATCGCAACACCCCTTACCCCTATTAAAAATCAGGGGGTTGTGCTTCCGCCCATTAGGGGGTTGAAGTTACGGGGATGAAAAAAGCAGAGAAGTTGTTCCCCCTCGAATTAGAAATCGGCGATTCTAGAGTTCTTCGATTTTTTTGACAAAAATGTAAAAAACGAAGTCTAATTTTTATCCAAAAATTACAATTACAAATTTTAACAAACTGTCGTCTCGTTGTGGTTGAAAATAATAAGGTAAAATTATAGGGTCATAAAGATCCCGATGAGTTCTTTAAAAAAAAAAGGTATGGCACGACCCCTCTCCCCTGTTCAAATTTCGGGGGTTGTTCTCCCCACAGCTACGGAGATGAAAAAAGCAACTGAAAAAATTTTATTTTTGTTTCCCAGTTGAAATCAAACACAATTTTATTATATAGACAGACAGCACTTAAAAGTAAATAATAATATTTTAATCTAACTTAAAAATTTGACTTTATGAAGTGGCCGCACTAAGTTGTTTTGTTCATTTGAGTTACGGGTATGTACATTTTCAAACACAATGAGGATATTTGCATGTTCAAACACAATGAGGATATTTGCAGCAATTAAGTAAGGTATATAGACAGACAGCACTTAAAAGTAAGAGTTCTGTTTTTTTTTTAATCCATATGAGGACTGTGATTCATAGATCTTTTTCTATTCCATTAGACAAACATTGCCTAGAAATGGATGATTCCAATATAAAATACACACAATTACAAATATTTTAAAAAGAAATACAAATCCTGAAGTTACATTTCGACCATCACAAAAACTATCTAATTTGATTTTAAACGTAAAATAAATAAGTAAAAAAGTCTGGAGCTGCCATAGCTGCTATATAGGGCAAACAGGGGCACATTTCGATGTTAGATTCAAAGAGCATAACACCTCATATGGATTAAATATACAGAACTCCCATTTCACCAACAATTTCTTAAAAACTCGACATGAGAAAAGTCTAGAGCTGCAATGGCTGCTATATAGGGCTAACACGGACAAATTTCGATGTTAGATTTAAAGAGCCATAACACCTCATATGGATTAAAAAAACAGAACTCTTATTTCTCCAACAGTGTATTAGAAACTTCACATAAATTTCAAAACATAAGTTATATGCATTACATTGTGAACAAAAGGTCGCAAATTGGATTCTTAGAAGCAGTAAAAATGTTTAAACACTATAAAGAATCAAATATTAACCTTTTAAATTCACAAACAGATGTTGGAAATATCACCTAAAACTTTTTGACCATAACAAGTGTACAGTTGGTTTTCGCTAATCGGATCGAATTTTTGCCTGTATATATACGTACCTTGATTGTAAATATCCGCAGTTAACATAGTAAAACATTTGCTTTCATTTATTTGTTATAATATGTCTATCAATAACATTTTTTATAGTGATTTTTGATGCTCCACCTTAAACCCTAACCCGATGACAATCGTTTCTGTACGCCGCTGATTGCCATCACAGAATAATGAAAAATAATATTATTTCTTTCCAACCCTAATAAGAAAACCTAGCAAAAGAAATTCGAAATATCACCCATTTATTCTTTAGTCTGGATCTATAAGGTTTTCTAAAAGGATTTCATTTAGCCACACACATGCCATGGAAAAATATATTTTTCCCACATAAAAAGTCAACGGTGGGTAAAGGAGAGATTGCCATCTAGGTGAAAGGTCTTTTAGATAAATTGAAGGAAGGCAAAATTGAAAAGTAGTTGGAGAGGTAGTTGGAAAAATACGAGAAGACTTTCGGTTCTTGCAATATCAAAAAAGTAACATTAACCTTTAAGGGAAAATTTGAAAAACGAGTATTCATGAAGCTTTCACTCCTTAACAAAAATACAGGCTAAAAGTTTTTTTATATAAAAATGAAATCGGCTAAGAACAAAGCACTTAAGTAAATAATATTTTACTCTATCTTGAAAATTTGACTTTATGAAGTCACCGCACTAAGGTGTTTTGTTCATTTGATTTACTATTGCATATTAAACTTTAATATAATTAAGTATGTTAAAAAATATAATTTTTACATTTAATTTTTTTGAAAGCTTATCTCATGTAGATTTTACGACTGAAATTTTTTGATTCTATAGAAAATCTGTATCAATTTTTAGTCACATTAAAACAAATCAGCTGCAGTTTTTTGCGGGTTATTCAGAAAAATATAACAAGTCGTGACTCTAAAAAGACCTGAAATTCCAAGGTCACACCTCCTACCCCCACAGTCTAGCTCCTGGACGGTTTAACGTTTGAACCCGAATTTATAATCCATAGAATAAAACAAATAAAAATGTTGTAAGGTTTCTCTTACTTAATAAGAAAGACAAGTGAACGTGACAAAACTGTTAGAAATTGATAAATTTGTACATACACCCTGTATATTATGGCATATTTGCATTCTACGGAGAATTCTAGTCATATTTGATATATATACCCCCAGGTCTATCTATCTCCGTTTCTGAAATATTGACATTTGAAAAATGACAGTATTTCCTCTTTGACATGCTACAGAACCCAAACAATACAACATAATGCAAAACGGTTTACATGGTCCTCTCTTAGTTTTTTATATGCTATCGACATACAAATTGTTTGCCTGAAGGTTGTATCGTTTGGATTCTGTAGCATATGAAAGATGAAAAAATGTCATTTATTAAACGTCAATATTTCAGAAACGGAGATAGATAGACCAGGGGTATGTTATATCAAATATGTCTAAAATTCCCTGTAGAATCCAAATATGGCGTGATATACAGGGTGTTCTATCTAAAAAAACCAAAGCTGTCAATTTTTGACAGCTTTGCGACATACAATTGTTTCTGTTCTTAGCAAATACTTACGATTTAAGAGAAACGTTACAACTTTTGTATTTGAACCTAATCCTATATTTTATAATAAAACCGCCAGAGCTGGTCAAAATATAAGGGGCTACCCTGTCCTATCCTATATAGTCAGTCTATTAGTGTCAGCTTATTTTTTTGAAAAATTATTTAGAAAAAGTGATTAGTGGAGCGAGCATGCTTAAATAAACACATTGTATATGTAGGCAACTAATTTTTGTTTTGAGTTTGGTTTTGGTTTGCTTTAGTAAAAATAAGTCATAAACTCATCAAAAATCAAAAAATATTAAATTGTGGCGAACGTTAATTAATTATGATTAACAATTTAATTATTAATGTTGCATTAAATACGCGTACATGTGGTGGTCAGTTAGCGGGATCATACAGCATTTTATTTAGAGATATTCTAATTTGTTTCAAGAGTGGATGCATGCGCATAAACAAGTTTTTTGAAGAAGTTCTCTTGCAGGAAAAGGAAACAATATTGATATATTTGAGTAAGGAGTTTATTAAAAGTATTAAAAGTAAATTATTATTATTGATATGCGAATATGATAATATGAACTTAATTACATATAATTATACTTAAATTATAAATATTTAATTTTAATAAGTAATTGAAGAATAACTAAACTAGAGAAAATAGACCACGCAAGCTTTTTTCCAGTAACCATGTATTATGTCAAAAATAAATTCATGTGAAAAATAACATTTGTTGAATCTATATAATAGCTATTACCCTTATATCAACTACTCATGCAAAGTTTGTAGCATTTTCTCCAAGATTAGACAAGTTATAAATTTTGTATAGGAATCAGACTCATATTGGGAGTGTACAAGGCGGAAAACATGATATTTGAACCAAAAAAAAGATTTGTCAAAATTTCAAAATGGCGATTTAGCGACGGAATTGATAAAATATGTGTTTTGGCAGCTAGGGACGCTAAAACATGAAGATATCTAAAACCTGAGGATGATTTTTTCACGATTACAAACATTTTATTTGGCAGCCATTTTGTTCGGCCATCTTGAATTAGTACCACAATTTTACTAGTTGGCCCAATTAGTTATGGCAAACAGTTTGAAATCAATCAATCATTAAGCAGTTTTTTAGGCTGAATTTTTAAATATTTTATTAAGCCGCCATTTTGCGCCGCCATCTTAAAATCGTTCCAAAATTTTACCAGCAAAATTTGAGATAAATTAGTTCAGTAGATTTTTAATAATAATTTTTTTTTAACATTTCAATAGGCTACCATTTAGTTTCGCAATTAGGATTTTTACCAAAATATTAAATAGTAAGTAGTCTTTTAGCTATGTCGCGAACCGACAAAGAGACAGAAAGACCAACAGACGGACCGATGGAATTGATAAAAACCTATTTTTGGCAGCTAGAGACACTAAAACGTGAAAATAATGAGAGGATGATTATTTTCACGATTACAAACGTTTTATTTCGCCGCCATTTTGTTCGGTTATCTTGAATTAGTACCACAATTTTAATAGTTGATCCCTATACCACCATAGTTATGGCACAGAATTTGAAGTCAATCCATTAAACAATTTTTCAGGCTGAATTTTTAAATATTTTATTATGTCGCCATTTTGTTCCGCCTTCTTGGATTGGTACCAAAATTTTACCAGATTTTTACCAGATATGAACCTTAATTCTAATCAGAATTTAAAGTCAATCGGGTAAGTAGTTTTTAAGCTATGCTGCGAACTGACTGACATACAGACCGACATTTTGTTTGGCCATTTTACCAGAATGTTACCAGTTGAACATAATACTTTATGTTTGAGCAACATTTGAGATATAGTGGTTAAGTATTTTTTACCAAGCCATATTGGATCATTACCGAAATGTTACCAGGTCATCCCCATTTGAACTTTAATTTTTGATCACAAATCAGAAAAGTAGTTATTTAGATATGCCGCGAACATGCAGACAGACAGACAGAGAGACAGATGGAATTGAGCAAAGATATTTTTCGGCATCTAGGGACCCTGAAACGTGAAGATCTGAAAAAATCTCAGATGGTGGTTTTTCCACGATTACAATATTTCTCTTTTACAAGGGAAGTAATAATCTAAGATATTATTATTAAATCTCTCGAATTTAGGAAGTGTATAGAATATTAGTATAATATTCAAATATTCTAAGAATGTTCTCAGAAAATATTTTGCTATCTGGGGTCAAACTAGGTCTTAATTGCCCAGTCACAAAAAGACAATTATGTATTGAGTGTCTTGAGTTCAGTAAAAATCCCTAAAGATACCTCGTGCAATCGAAGGCGCAACGTCGGATATTAATTCAAATTTGACACGGACTAGTCCCAAGTACCAATATTTCTGAAAATGTGTTGATAATTAATTATAAAACATCATCCGGCACTTAACAAAGCGTTAACAAGTAATTTGTGTGTATTTTAAAGCTAACAAGGTCACGTTATATTATATTCAATGGGTATTTCCCTTCAAGAATCTTTAACACGCTGGTCATTTTTTACTTTCATCACTTTAATGATGATCGAGAGAAAATTCGACTTTTGTCGTTTGCAAATCGGCTGGTATCAAGAGATACATCTGGAATTCTTGCATTCGTTTGTATATCTCAGTATGGTATAAACTATTAATATTGTTGTTTTTAATATTGCCGGCTATTTGTAACTCTGTGGTAATACTTATATCTATAATGAGTTGATTATCACACTCATTTGTCTATCCATATTTGTGTCGGTGGTGTTGAAAAAAACATTATTTTATCTTGTGCCAAGAGGCGAATTTGCTGAATTTTTGTGTGCATGTGAAATGTTGGAATACTCAGTATACAGCGTATTATCAGGTAATTTTGTTCATTGCCATACAATACTTATTTAGTTTCTTATAAAACACATACCAATTTTAAGCAATAAAAGTATTAAGAAGTACGTTTTCTGTTTGTGTAATCATTTTATTTTAAAAATAAAACACCAAAAAATTGTCTTGCCTGGCTTTCTTATTAAAAATATTTGAGTTATCTAAGCTACCTTTTTGGAAAATGGTTCCACAAATTCCTTTTTTTTAACAGTTCTTTGTACAACCAAGAGTTCAAATGAAAATAGTTTTAAAGCATTGCTTATAATTTTTGTAAACTTTTCTTTACTTAAGCACACAAACTATGTGTTGATGTGACTTGTCTGGTTTTCTTATTTTTAAAAAAATTGGGAAATTTCCTTTACCCGGAAATTCCCTCGTTATGAGAGATTATTAGAAATAGTGAAAGGTGATCCAATTTAGTTCAGTCCGTGGTGATTTGTTAACACATGTAAAACTATAAAAAATAAACTATCTTTTGCAACATTTTTATTGGGCGCCATTTTAACTTTTCATCAAATATTTTACTATGCCAAACTTGATTTTTGGCAATAATTTAAAATAAAATTCTCTGAGTAGTTTTTACATTGACACTTACCTGCATTTCGCCATCTTGAATTAGTATCACAGTTTTATTAGTTCATCTATATATATCACAATTAGTTATGACACACAATTTAAAATCAGTCTATTAAGTAGTTTTTTAGGCTGAATTTTTAAATATTTCAGTAAGCCGCAAGCATTTTGTTCTGCCATCTTGGATTTGTACCAAAATTTTACCTGTTGATTCCTACATATTACGTCCTTTTTATTCAAACAGCCATTTTGTTTTGCCATCTTGAATTTTTACTAAAATGTTACCAGTTCATCCTTATATAATCCTTAATTATTGGCCAAAATTTGAAATCAGTCGGGTAAGTATTTTTTTAGCGATGTCACGAACTGCGACCGATAGGCAGACAGATAGACCGACGGAAAAAAATGTTTTTTGGAATTTAGAGACTCTGAAACGTAAAGATTTGAGAAAATCTTGGAGAATGTTTTTTTCACGGTTACAATACTTCTCTTTTACGAGGGAAGTAATACATACTGTGTGACCAGTAAAATCCGCATCACATCGAATTTTTCTTTATATTTTACTTAAGTAAAATTTTAGTTTTCAAAAGGTTTTTGCTTAAAACATAAATAAAAAAATAGCTAGATTTATCTTACCTGTCAAATTTCACGTTTTGTGGTAAACAACTATCCTTTTTTAAAATTGTTAAAATTTAAAAAAATTATGAAAAAAAGGTTGTTTCTTTTTTAATTTGTAGGTACATATCAAATTTCAGCGTTATCAGACTTGAAATACTTCTCATTTTTGATACCTTGACACTTTTTCACTTTACTGAATCTAAGCAATCCTGAATTAAATAATTTATTTTATTTTTGATAAGTTCATCGCCCAAATACATTTTCTTAATTATATTCTTTTATTTTACACGCCGTTTTGTTGATAAAAAAAAGGTCCAAAAAATGCGGCCAATTTGATGCAAAGTTTATTAATTTTCTACAATTTAGTGTAAAATATTTTAAAATTTGGTTATTTATTAAGTTAAAACACATTTAATTAATTTTTGACAAAAACAAAATTGAGAAAATTGATTTTTTTATTTCTATATTGCCCTTTCTAGAAGTAAATTAATTATTTAATTGAAATAATCGATTAAATTCTTTATCTGGTTCTGTTAATAATAATGCACTAATAGTTTAATTCAGGATTGCTTACATTCAATTAGTATATAGGTATGAAATAAGAAAAAAACATAATATAATATTTAAAAATTTTGAGAAAAAGGTAGTTTATTTCAATTTTTTGAAAAAATGTCAAATTTGACAGGTAAGGTAAATCACGGAATGAACTTTTTTAATATCATTTTCTATAATTTATTATTTACATTTAACCAATTTCAGGTACTAAGAAAATTTCCCTTATAAAAAGCACTTTAATGTTCACACATAAGTTGTCCTACATAAAAGGTGTTTCGTCCCTTTCTCTTTTAGACAATGGCCTCACAAATTCTATTTAATTTCTTATAACAGTTCTTTATAAGACAAAAGTCTTTTTTTTTTTGGTTTACTTAGCCGACTCTAGAGGCTCAAAGTGGTCTCAAAGCATTTTTTATGCATAAAAGCTTTAGATCTTAAAACCTCGCTTTGTTTAAATTATACCTGCAACAATTTTTTTTTACCAAAAAGTTAATTTTAAATTGGATTTTCACCATATTGTTTTTCAAATTTCTGGAAGCATTAATGCCGATTTATCGGAAAGAAATAATCATCTCTATACTCCGAAGCCTAGTATATCAAATGGGGCAATTGAAGAAAGAAAGCTTTTTGAGCGAACTAATAAAACATTTGTGATGTCTGTACGTACGTGTGTGTAAATAAAATTTGCGCGCACGATAACGTGATAATGATAATATAGTCTGTGCCTCGGGTTTTTGGTTGTCATAGGCGAGCTCTTAGATATTTTAAGGGGTACAGTAATGTAAGAGGTCAATATTATTTCGATAAAAATGATAAAATATCTAAATCATTCTTTTACTCGCTATAGAGGTGAAGGAGGTGAAGCAGCCGCTTGAAAACGAAAAAAATTTAAAAATTAATAAAACTTATTGTTTTGAGAAAAACCGTAGCTCTAGGAAAATGAAACACACCCCTTCAATCAAAATGCATTTTTTTTGAATAGATTCTAGGTTTTCTAGAAAATAGTAAAACACGTCAAATATCTTTTCTCTTTGTATGTATAAACGATAGAGGGCGACAATAGGGGGATCAAACAGTCCCTCGAAAATGAAAATACTGTTTATTTCAATAACGATTAGCCTTTTTAAAAGCGATTAAATACATGAAATTGAATTTATCTTTTTGTACAAAAAAGTATTTTTACTTTATTTATGGATACTTTAGGAAGGCGCAAGAGCCCCAAAAAAATTAAATTATAGAAGAAGACGAAGATTTCTTTTTATTATATATATATTTAAAACAATGTCAATACAACACGTCGAAAATCGGCGGAACGCCCCACATTTCTTTTTTTTTTTTGTATATATAAATACATTTTCTTTACTATAAACAATATTCTAAGGATATGAATCAGCCCAAAGAAAAACAAAAATATTTTCAATTTCCAAAACGGTAAAACCCTATAAAAGTATTTTATTTTTTTGATTATAAGATCTTATTTATACAGGGTTTTTCTTAGAAGGTGAAACAGCCCCTAAAAAATACAATTTAAATTCTTTTTCAATTGTATTTTTCCACTGACTAAAAATTTGCTAAAATGTGTCAAATCTATTTTATTTTTAGTACATATACTTTCTTATACACCAGTTTAATTAAAGCGAGAATATTTTTTATTTCAAAATTGACTTTATTATTTGCAGAAAACATGAAAACTCGTCAAGTTTATTTAATTTTTTGCATATAAACCTTAAGTTGCGAAAACCATGGACCTACAGGGTTTTCATTTATATTTTGACACATAGTTAAAGCTTTAGCTAGAGGTGATACAAAAAAAATTTGAATACAGAAGTTGTATTATATATATATATATATATATATATATATATATATATATATATATATATATATATATATATATATATATATATATATATATATATATATATATATATATATATATATATATATATATATATATATATATATATATATATATATATATATATATATATATATATATATATATATATATATATATATATATATATATATATATATATATATATATATATATATATATATATATATATATATATATATATATATATATATATATATATATATATATATATATATATATATATATATATATATATATATATATATATATATATATATATATATATATATATATATATATATATATATATATATATATATATATATATATATATATATATATATATATATATATATATATTATATATATATATATATATATATATATATATATATATATATATATATATATATATATATATATATATATATATATATATATATATATATATATATATATATATATATATATATATATATATATATATATATATATATATATATATATATATATATATATATATATATATATATATATATATATATATATATATATATATAGATATATATATAAACTATAATTTTTCAAATGGGACACCCTGTATATCACTAAATGCGCATCGTCTTTCCGATTATAAATATACTAGGTTTGATACCTTTATCTTTAAAGACCACCGAGAAAATTGACAAAAATCATGCCATAACAGGCAATACGTTGTCCCAGTCACTTATTTTAATAAATGGCAAAAAAATAACGTAGGAAAAACGCGCAGCCTAAGTGTAAGATAAACATGATATTTTTGAAAAGTTATTGCTGACGTATACTTAAAATAAAATGGTAGCCAATCCCTTTAGTCGTTTGGCAAAAATATTAATCAAAACTTCTGAAAAAGCTTCTTCTACTTCTCTACTTCAATTCATCCTCTTTTGCAATTCTACTTCAATTCATCCTCCTTTGCAAAAGAATAAGCACCATATTATCCTCAGGGTTAAAAAGGTACGACGTATTCTCAAAAAATTTAATACCAAAAAGTCTTAAATATGTCTTTTTCTGAAATGGCCCCCTATCCTTACCAGGTTATTCCAAGTACCCTATGACAAGGGCATTTTTCCTAGAAACGGGAATCCTGCTGGGATACTCATGAGAAATCATTTAAATTTGGATATATTTTTTAAAAAGAAGATTATTGTTTGATTTGTGCTGTTTTTATAAAAGATTTGTAATGGTTTGATAACTTGTCCTGAGATTTTAGAATCTAATAAGTTCAGTTTTAAGAAATGACGATTTATTTCTCATAGAATTTGAAACACACAGTTATGGTGGGTATGCATTCATGATAAGAGCAATGAAATTTCATAGTAGTAACTAGTTCTACACACTTATTTTTGATCCTAATTTACTATTATCATAGCCTTGATGGCTATTTTTGATTAACCATAGTCCACTAGTCCGATACATTCGGTTACAAATATATATGCTATATATTCATCTGTAAAAATTTCATTTAAAAAAAAATAGCAATTTAACAGCTAGGATTACTAAACTTTTTTTGGACAGCAGCACAAATATTACTCTAATTACGTAAATTACGACATTAAAAGTTATAAGAAACTGTGAAACCCGCATATATCTAAAAATTTTAATTTGTTCAGACTTTATGAAGAAAAACAATTTTTTTTGACATTACTTCAATACTAAATATCTACCGTATATAAAAATGAATTTACGGGAAATTTTTTTTTGACAATGTCCAAAAAAAATTTTAAATAAATGACGCCCTTAAGAGTTACATGGAACTGTGAAAACCGTATATAAAAAATTTTAAGTAGTTTTTAAGTTACAGGAAAAAAACATTTTTTTTTAAGAGCTGCCCCAATATTTTTTCAAAATAAATTACTCCTCTCAAAGTTACATTGAATTTTGAAAACCGTATTTAAACAATTTAAGCAGTTTAAAAGTTAAAAGGAAAAAATTCTTCTTTTGTGCAAACTTCAGTCGTAAGAACCTTTCTAAACCGTCGATATTGTGTATCAAAGTTCCGGCGCCGTAACCAGTTTTTCGACTAAATGCCTACTTTTTTATTTGAAAAAAATTATCAGTTTTTCTCAAATATTGCAATCTCTTTAACGAGTAAATGCACAAACAAATCGAAGCGATTAAAAATATTAGAGAAATATTTGCTTTAAACAAACCAAAACTCAGCCGTGACATCTATCACAACTGACATAAAATATTTCGGTAAATTTTATTATCATCCTAGGCCAAGACCACCTATCACTTCGTGTTGTATATGGCTCGGTACCTATCGATTTTTATCCGATGTGTGTACTTTTCCTCCTGCAAATCAATGATCTGCTTCCTTCTACCAGATCACAGCTATGCTGACTATAATACACTCTACTCCAACATACAGTTTCACAGATCTCTCTCCAAGACCTTGTCCAGTTTAACGCCACACTACTTAAATGAATAATCAAATGCTTGAAGGCGAGGATTCCTTTAGCCTAGTTGGTATCACTTTTCAAAAAGATCTTTTCAGATATGATCACATCATCATCAATGGCCAGAGCAGCTGCTAAGAATTTGAGTTCCTTTTTCCAAGCTCGAAAATATTTTTATTTTATAATATTTATGAAAATTTGTATACCCCTTACACTTCGTAAATTAGATTCAGCCTTGAGTATTGCTAGCATTAATGGGGAGCAGTCTTCAAACCTTAATATTTTTGACGCATGATCCAAACATCGCAAGCAAGCTTTGTTCACTAGGCACTAGTCATCGTCAAAGTGTGGGCAATCTGTCGTTGTTTTACTACAGTTACTTCCATGGATTCTGTTCTAATTATATATCACATGTTTTCCGACACCGTTCAACTGCAAAAGGTCTTCGACATTTGTGGTTTGTTCTTGGATACAAAAAAAAAGGAAAATGTTAGTTTAGTTTTTCTGTCTTTAAATTATCTAATTTTAGTCTTAGGCAAAATAGATTCTTTCTATTAAATAAAGTATTTTATTTTATTAATTGTTTGTGATCAATCTTGCACTAGAATATAGGAAGTCTATTTTAATTTCAGGAACATTAATATGCTTCTTAGCAGGCACCAGCCTGACATGGACGTCTCCAGAGATAGGGTACATCAACAGCACCGATACCGGTCCATTCAACGGAACACTCACCTCTACCGACGCTTCATGGATAGGAGCCACGCTATCAATTGGGGCAGCTGTGAGTCCCTTTGTGTTCGGTTATTTAGCAGACACCATTGGCCGAAAAAATACACTGCTAGCCCTTTACCTCTCCTTCGCATTGAGTTCTGTGATAAACGCATTTGCAAGAAACCTAACAGAATTTCTTCTGGCAAGGCTAATTGCAGGTATGGCTTTAGGAGGCGCTTGCTCAGTAACCGCAGTATACGTAGGAGAGCTTTCCCTCAGTCAGCACAGAGGAATACTAGGTTCTTTTAATAACGTCTATCTTTGTTTGGGATTTACTTTTACGTACGTAGTGGGGCACTTTGTCAGTGATGTCATGGTGTTTAATTTGATACTCTCAGCTCTGGCAGTAATATTTGCCCTGCTGTTTTTCTTTGTTGGCATAGAGACCCCTCACTACCACCTACAAAAGAACAAAAACGACTTAGCCAAAAAAGCTCTGCAAAGACTACGAAATGCCAGTGAAGATGTCATAGAAACAGAATTGAAATTAATAACGAGTGAGATAAAGGAAGAACACCTGGGTAGTGTTCTGACTATATTTAAATCGCAAGGCAGCACTAGAGCTTTTATAATGGGATGTGGCCTGGTTTTCTTCCAGCAGGCTTCGGGAATCAACGCGGTAATGTTTTTTGCCCAAGACATTTTCGAGAAAGCAGGAACTTCCTTGCAACCAGCGTACTGTTCTATGATAATTGGAGCTGTTCAGCTTGGAGGAAGTTCTATTGCTCCAGTATTTTCCAATGTATACGGTCGGAAACTCCTGTTAATCTGCTCAGCTGTTGGCATGGCTTTATCCGAAATTATTTTAGGGATTTATGGTGTAATTAATGAACGTAATTCCACCATAGTAGGTTCATTGAATTTTTTGCCAATAATCTCCTTGGTGCTTTACATCCTGACTTTCAATCTAGGTTTTGGACCTCTGTCCTGGGTTGTAGTAGGCGAAGTGTTCCCTAATAGCGTAAAGGCTTCCGGGAGTGCTTTGGTATCGTGCGTTTGCTGGACGACGAGCTTTTTCATAACCATGTGGTTTAGTCAGCTCGTGGCTACCGTGGGGCAAGGGGAGTGCTTCTTAGGGTTTGCCGCGTTGTGTTTGGTAGCTGCTGTATTCGTCTGGTTCGTAGTATTAGAGACCAAAGATAAATCTTTAAGTGAAATCCAACTTGAACTAAGTGAGTTGGATAAAACTGTAAAAGCAGCAACAGTATGCAGTTAAGTTCTGATTTTGTGATGGTGCAAATAAAATTTTACACTAGATAAAAAGCGCTTAATTTTAATTTCTAGTATAATTAATTACATCTCCTTAATTTCTAGTAAATTAACTTTCAAATTCAATTGAGTTAGCCGATAACTTTAATTTCTACTATATTACAATAAACCATGGCAATTGACTAAACTAGAAATAAGACACAAAGTCTCGGTCTCAGTCAAAAAGAGTATAATTCCTGCGATTAATATTAGTACCAAGATTATTAAAAATTAGTTGAGGTTCGAAATTGAAGACATCATTAACACAATGTAAAACTGGGCTTCTCTTACAAATCCAGTTGTTAGCAAGTAGTTAGCAAAAGCCGACTTTGTCTCAGTGATAGTTACCAGTGTTTTTATATTTATCGAAAAAGGCTAAAATGTTCCCGGACCCTAGTGGAAATCCTTCTCCCTGATTGTCCAACATATACACCAGAACAATCTCCACAGCCTAATGAGTACACCCCTGATTTTGAGATATGTTCAGTCTTATCTTTGGCCATTACTAGATGGCTCTTAAGTGAGTTCACTGTTTTAAAAGCAATTGAGACATCTAAATGTTTGAAAAACTTTGCCACCTGCATTGAAATATTACCAAAAAATGTTAAACCTTTGAAGCATTTTTTAAGTGTTGGCTTAGAGTAAATAATATTAAAGGAAAGTTTGTATTTATTGAAAAACTTAAAATAAAGTCTATTGATGGAGTGGATAGGAAAACCGTTGTTGAAAGCAATTTGTTTTATAATCTGCAATTCTTGATTGAAAGCTTCCCTGGAAAGAGGTATTTTGAACAACCGGTAAAAAAATGAGTTGAAGGCTGCAAACTTGTGTGAGTGAGGAGAAATGGAACTAAATTAAATAACGTTATCTGTAGACGATTGTTTTCTGTATATTTCAAATTCTATTTTGGTATTGTTCCTGATTAACATTAAAACTAAGAAAGGTAATCTACCCTCATTCTCCATCTCTAGAGTAAAATCTATTTTGTTATGAAGGGAGTTGGCAAAATTTAAAAAATCGGTCAACTCCTGATTGTTTCCTTTCCACACGATACATATATCATCTACGTACTTCTTGTGAGCTAATAGATGGTTGGCAAAACGGCTTTTCATAATCTCTGCCTCCAAATCACTCATAAAAATCTCACTAAGAAAACGGGAAAGGCAGGAACCCATCGCTAGACCCGCTAACTGTCTAAAAAATAAGCCATTAAATTTGATAAAATTTTGGTTCAGTACGGTGGAGAGCAGAGAAACGAGATTCTCCTTTACTAGTGCTGGTAGGGCAGTTTTGTCTAATAAACTCTTTACCAATTTAATGCATTCGTTGAGGGGTATGCTGGGGAACAAATTTTTTACATCTAAGGCAATTAATATTGTATCATGCGGAATGTCAACATTTTTGAGGTACTGCGCCAAATCTACCGAATTTTTTGTGGAGTAAGTATTCTGAAAGCCCGTAACCTCTCTCAAAACTTTATTTAGCCACGAAGACAAACGGTAACAGGGTGAGTCAACAAAAGACACCACGGGTCTGATAGGGTTTACCCTCCTTGTGTACCTTAGGTAAACCGTAGAGCAAAAGCGTTCTAGGATTCATAGAATACAAATTATATTTAGAGGTTTTAAAATATTCCAAAGTTACCAACGTTTGATCAAGAACACCTTTAACCTTCACAAAAAATGAATTTGTGGGGTCCCTATTGATACTCTGGAACTCACCAGAGTCTAGGAAGTCTACAACCTTCTGCACGTAATCAGCTCTTTTCATAACCACCAAACAAGAGCCTTTATCTGCTTTGGTGACGATCAGGTCGTGGAATTTTATTTTATTCTTCAATGAATCAAGATCAGTTTTTCTAAAATTACACTGTTTTTTGTTAGAGAAGCCGGAATTTAAAAAATTAATAAGTTTTGCTCTTAGAATATTCTTGTTAGCTATGTCAGTACTCTGAATGATGTTCTCAGCCTCAACCGCAAGTGTCTCTAAGTACTTATTTTTTACTTTAACATCTATGTATCATTTTTTAGAGTTTATTGTTCCGGATTCGATGTTTAGAGATGACGTTGAATCGTTTGGTAGTGCCACTTTTCGCAGATTGGGTAAGAAAATTCATAAACTTAAATGCAATCAAAGATCCTCTTTACAGTCAAATAATATTAACGAATATAGGCAAAATCTTGCAAATCCCCATTTAAATTTTCATGCACGTTTTTTAAACTTAACAGATGTTGTCTTTACTTCACAGGAAGAAAAATTATTAAACCACAACCTAAAATACAATCTATCGCATGATATAGATTTGAGAACAATTCTTTAATGTTAATCAAGAACAATACCAAAATAGAATTTGAAATATACAGAAAACAATCGTCTACAGATAACGTTATTCAATTTACTTCCATTTCTCCTCACTCACACAAGTTTGCAGCCTTCAACTCATTTTTCTACCGGTTGTTCAAAATACCTCTTTCCAGGGAAGCCTTCAATCCGGAATTGCAGATTATAAAACAAATTGCTTTCAACAACGGTTTTCCTATCCACTCTATCAATAGACTTTATTTTAAGTTTTTCAATAAATACAAACTTTCCTTTAATATTATTTACTCTAAGCCAACACTTAAAAAATGCTTCAAAGGTTTAACATTTTTTGGTAATATTTCAATGCAGGTGGCGAAGTTTTTCAAACATTTAGATGTCTCAATTGTTTTTAAAACAGTGAACTCACTTAAGAGACATCTAGTAATGACCAAAGATAAGACTGAACATCTCTCAAAATCAGGGGTGTACTCATTAGGCTGTGGAGATTGTTCTGCTGTATATGTCGGACAATCAGGGAGAAGGATTTCCACTAGGGTCCGGGAACATTTTAGCCTTTTCGATAAATATAAAAACACTGGTATCACTAAGACAAAGTCGGCTTTTGCTAACAACTGGACACCATTTTTCTATACCAAACAATGTTAAGATACTACACGAGTGTCCAAAGAGTAAAAAACTGGATTTGTTAGAGAAGATGGAAATTAAAAGGGCTAAGAGAAGCCCAGTTTTAAATTGTGTTAATGATGTCTTCAATTTCGAACCTCAACTAATTTTCAATAATCTTGGTACTAATATTAATCGGCAGGAAGATAATGTATAGACTTTTCATTGGGCCTGCTGGTAGAGTGGTGGTCAGTATCTCGGTGTGTCACGCCGGAGGCTCGGGTTCGATTCCTGGATATATCAATAACCTTTTTTTATATTTTTTATTTATATATTTTTTTGTCTTTTATTTGATTCAACTTTTATCTGCGCGTGTCAATACCTTAGTTTCTTAACCTCATTTCAGTGTGCATTTTAACATGTGACGTTATAGTTGTTTGATTTGTTCTTGTGTTTTTAGTTAATGTCGAAGGTTTGTTTGAATTTTGTATATTTATAGTGATAGTTTTTGATTGTTATATTAACTGTAGGTCTGATGATGCCTGAAAAGGCGAAACACGTGTAACCGCATTATACTCTTTTTGACTGAGACCGAGACTTTGTGTCTTATTTCTAGTTTAGTCACTTGAAACTTGGTCTTCCAGTTTGAAAATGCCATGGTAATTGTTTAGACACACAGTGACATCTTCAGATGGAATTTATTGTTTAAGTTGCTTTTACAATAAGGTATATAGATGTATCTCTCAAAAACAAGGCTATAAAATTATGCATAAATTCTGCACAATTGTATAGATTTAGTGCACAAATTGTGTCTGAATGTGTGATTGGTCAGAATTACTTGTATATATTTTCTGAATAATTGTGCATATCTTCTGAACAATACTGTGTTGAATTGACATAAAATAATATATAAGATTTTTGCACAAGATAATGCGTATTTTTTGGACAATTTTGTATAGCAAATATTTTAATAACATCAATATGCATTTTCTTTGAACAATATTGTGCATAATTATTGCACAAATTGTGATTATTTTGTGCCCAATGTGCAACAAATTTTTTTTTGAACATTAACACAAAATATGCATCTTTTCTAAGATATCTGTTTGCATAATTCTTGCACAATTTGTCAACGTT
Organism: Kuschelorhynchus macadamiae; assembly: GCA_030620095.1. Taxonomy (NCBI): domain Eukaryota; kingdom Metazoa; phylum Arthropoda; class Insecta; order Coleoptera; family Curculionidae; genus Kuschelorhynchus; species Kuschelorhynchus macadamiae. The sequence continues at coordinate 2,435,029 of JAUTXW010000779.1, read as the reverse complement.
TTAAGCACAAAATTGTGTATTAGATAATACTTTTTTTAGATAATATTGTACATTTTTTATGCACCAATTTGTGTATGTTTTCTATAACTATATATTTGAAATAAGGAAGCTAAACCACAATCAACTACAGAACCTTTAGTCAAAAATTATGTCAAATAAAAAATAATAGATAAACTTCTTGGTAAAGCTCTTTTAAAATCTCGACGTTACGTAACTAAAACAAAAAAGGGTGTAAAAGTATATGGTTTTTTAACGAGTGAACATAGCACTTATCCAAAACGCAATGTTTTGTAAGATTAATTAAGTTTCTTTATTTTAAAACGTAACGGGTTACTTCAATTGCAATATTCTAAATTAGACAAGAGCCAAACATAATTTGCGTTTTGTGAAAATACAGCATAATACATACATGTGTATTGCTTAGTTCTATTTGCCTTCTAGAGTCCAAACTGCAGATTCCGGGGTGTAGAATATTTTAAACAAAATCGCAACACTACTCACCAAGAAAGTATTTTTATTAATAAACCTGCACTCTATAAACCAAACAATCTTTTATGCATGTCGCTAGTATGATAATCTGTCTTTTCTGTTGAATTATATTTCCGAATGTCGCCACCATAGCGCCACAATTGAAAACATCTGATATCTGCGGTCCAATCAGGGCCTGGATGCGTGCGGTTAGATAAAATATAAACATAATTGTTCAGAAAAAATAAATAATTTTGTTCTGAAGATTTTAACACGTGATGCTATTGGTCTTTTACACATTTTAGCATTGCTTTGTGGATAAAATATATACAATTTTGGTACAAAAACGCTACCTAAATGAAGGCATCTTCCTGTATGTATTTTCTGCACAGTTATATAACATTAATGCACAATTTTTTCTGAATACAATATTGAGAATTAACGAATAGGGATTTTTTACCGTGTCTAGTCAGGTCTAGGTCATAATGTATAGCTCCTTTTACGTCAAACGTTTACGAAATGTACAGGGTGGCCCACATAAGATGACCCACTACCTTATCTCAGAATCTGTACGAGATTGGGAAAAAAGTTTTATACAAAAGTTTCTTAGGTTTATCTAGATTTTTTAAATATTATATTTTTATATATATAGGGTGTGTCATTTTGCGTTGACAGATGTCAACTTTGTTATTTTAAATGGAACACCCTGTATATTGTTATGGATTTGAATAGCTCTCTTAGAGACGATTTCAACGATGTATTATAAGATGGGTCTACGAGGCACCGTTTCGGAGATATTTACGATCATCTTCAATTTTTGACATACTTTCAACTTGTTGTATCTCTGGTATTTATCAACTTTTTTGTTTCATTTTTGTGCAGGAAAAAACATAATTTTATGCTTTATTGGACGTGTAGGTAAAAATATAGAAATTGAAAAAAAATGTTACAGTGTTGTCACGTTTTGCGTACCATCAGTTTTCTCAAGATTTTTAAATGCAACCCCCTATATTTTATAACGGATTTAAATAGAGCATCGAAAGACGATTTCAACGATATATTATAACATAGGTTTACAAGTCACGATTCCCGAGTTTTGGGGATTTTCTTCAGGAATCAATTTTAATATTAAACAATTTTTACTAAAACATAATATAAACTATTAAACGTGACATGACATGAACGAAGACAACAAAATTAATATTATATGCTAAAGAATATCTAAATTAGATTTTCTAATTGCTTTGAATAATTATTACCACGCCGTTTTCCAGATCAAACGTAAAACTCTCTAAAAATCAGTTAAATACATAATGTGTATTTTTGTTAAAATAGTGTGAATCTATTTAAAAATAGTTCTTTATGTTTTCTTCCCATATACTAAATAAGCCTTATCAATGTTATGATTAGCGATTACCGAAACAGACGGCCAAGGCAACTGTGTCGATAATAGTGCCGCAAAGTGTCTTTGCTTACTAATCATTTTTGTTGTTTGGTTTTTATATAGAGCGTCTGAAAGTCAGTCGAGTAATAAACGTCATCAAGCTAAGTATCGGCTTCGTGTTTTTTCTCTCACAATTATTTACCAACCTTTCCACAACCCTATCAACAATTTTAAGTAGACTGTGCTTCAAAACCATGGAAACAAACGAAATATTATTTGCATGAAATTTGACAGCTTGGTTGCATTTCTTGATTAAATTAGTAAATTTAAGAAATAATTATGTCAAACTACACTATTCAGCAACGTTTAAATTTATATGAGTGCTTCATTAGAAACAATAAGAGTCCCGCACTAGCGTTAAGGGAGTATAGAAGACTGTATCCAAATAGCAGAATTCCAAGTAAGAAAATCTTCGTAAGAATTACACGAGATCTGGAAAATGGCGTTGTGATAAACAATAAAAGAAACCGACCTAGGACAGTTCTTACAGAAGAAAATCAACTTGATGTTCTTTTATATTTTGAGGAAAGCAATGAAAATCCCCAAAGGGATGCCGCACGGGACATACCGCATACTAGCCGAGCAAGTATTCAGAGAACACTTAATATCAACGATTACCATCCTGTCAAATTCACTCCGGTACAAGAGCTATCCATAGCTGATTTTGACAACAGAGCTACTTTTTGCATGGATATGATGGACCGCCACTTTGATCAACAGGTTTTTGACAAAATTCTTTTCACTGACGAAGCAATTTTCAACACCGCGGGAATATTTAACCGAAAGAACTGCCACTACTGGTCAAGGCAAAATCAACATAAAATCAAAGCCATCAGAAAGCAGGGACATCAAAGTGTATATGTTTGGTGCGGAATAATAAAGGACCGAGTGATTGGGCCGGTTTTTTATGATAGGACTCTTAACGGACAGAGATACCACAGTTTGTTGCAAAATGAAATACAACCTCTTATTAATGAATTACCGAATGAAATTAAAGATGGTCTTGTATTTCAACAAGACAGTGCACCGTACCATACCGTAAGACCTGTAATTGAATGGTTAAATGAAAGATTTCCAATGTGGATTGGCAGAATTGGGTCAATACCCTGGCCAGCTCGGAGTCCCGATTTAACTCCACTAGATTTTTTTTATGGGGAAATATTAAAGACAAAGTGTATACGAATAAAGTTAATAACGTAGACGATTTAAGGAAGAGATCCATTTGATCAATGAGAGTGGAGCAGTTCGTAGGGCAATAAAAAAATTAGACATTATTTATACAACATGTATAGCACAGGAAGGTGGTTATATAGAAAATTTAATTTAAGTAATGTTTATTTTCTTGTCTTTGTTCTTGTTATGTTATGTTTAATAGTTTATGTTATGTTTAGTAAAAATTGTTTAATATTAAAATTGATTCCTGAAGAAAATCCCCAAAACTCGGGAACCGTGACTTGTAAACCTATGTTATAATATATCGTTGAAATCGTCTTTCGATGCTCTATTTAAATCCGTTATAAAATATAGGGGGTTGTATTTAAAAATCTTGAGAAAACTGATGGTACGCAAACGTGACTGTAACATTTTTTTTCAATTTCAATATTTTTACCTACACGTCCAATAAAGCATAAAATTATGTTTTTTCCTGCACAAAAATGAAACAAAAAAGTTGATAAATACCAGAGATACAACAAGTTGAAAGTATGTCAAAAATTGAAGATGATCGTAAATATCTCCGAAACGGTGCCTCGTAGACCCATCTTATAATACATCGTTGAAATCGTCTCTAAGAGAGCTATTCAAATCCATAATAATATACAGGTGTTCCTCCACCCTGTATATATAAAAATACAATATTTAAAAAATTTAGATAAACCCAAGAAACTTTTGTATAAAACTTTTTTCCCTATCTCGTACAGATTATGAGATAAGGTAGTGGGTCATCTTATGTGGGCCACCCTGTACATGCTTAACTAATAATTTCAAATTAATGAGAAGCTTTTGTTGACGGTTTCTAGAAATATTCGGTGGCAAGACTTTTCGGTTTGTAATGTAACGGAACAGAATCTAGAAATTAATTTGCTTTAGAAATTTGGATTAAATATACGGTTAAAATGTTATCAATCAAAATGTAAAAGCCGTTTACGACATTGTCATAAATTTAACCATTTCGCGCCTATAACAATAATTATACATTTTAATCACATAAACGATCGAAGTTAGATTTGCATTAATTACTAAAATCTAGTTTGTAATTATTAGTCCAATTTCATTTTCAGTATATCATTGAGAGACAGTTGAAGCGAATGTGACTGTGCTTTCAATTTGTTTATTCTCGCGTTTAGTGGAATATGGTTCGATAATCGCAGCAACCTCATAGACATAAGGTTTTAATATTAGCAATACATGTTTTGTAATTTATTTAATAAATGATTTTTAACCAGTTTATATATAAATTTATTTATTTATTTATTTACCAAGCATAGGGATACAAACAAATACATTATCCAAGATAGCATCCATGGTTTAAGTAGTCGAAAAAAAACAGCTGGGTAAATAATTGTTTGTAACAAAGTTCTAAAAGTGTGTTAAAAATTAATAAACATAAAATAAACTGCTGGCAATAAATATTGCATCAAGAATTTTTTTTATCAAAGTTTAAACATAGATACTTCATTTGCAAAACACATTATCGAGATGCGGTTTTCGGTGTTTGTTTGGTCGATCTATTGAGTTTGCGCTTCTCATTGCACGGCCGCATTTGCGCACCTAAAATAATACATACCGATCGTAAAATAAAACCCTTGCATTTTTTCAAAAGTTTGTTACCTCCTAAAATTTTTTTGCTTTTGATCGAGATGATCTCTGATAGAATACAAAAAAACAATTTTTGGCATTTTTTGATAATTTCGTTTCTTTGCAATATACAGGGTTTGTACGAAAATTTGGACATCTTCATACAAATGGAGCTTTATCTTAACAACCTGTACACAAAACAAAATTTTGTTATCAGAGTTATGATCAGTAGTTATACCGTTAATGTTACCAATAATAGGTTTAGATACAGGGTGTATCAAAACTTAGCTAGAATTTACCCAACACTGATTTGATGTATTCTATAGATTTTTTTATTATTCGATTTTGAAATTGTATCAGACGTACGACGATTACAATATACCTGTTGTTATACAAATATGGACCTTTTTGCCGAAATGGTTTTTTGATTTTTACTCTAGCCGTTTCATTAGTCTAGATACAGGATATTCGTTTTTAGTTTTTACTGACACTATTTTAATACGTATTTAAAAATAAATTTCGCCAATTTATTGCGAGTTTTTTTCTCTACAAGATGGAATTATCAAATTTTAAGCACGTAGTTTCGTATTCAGGTCACCCTCATGAACTTAATTCTTTTTAAATACAGACCTGGATTTTCGATTTAATTTCTTTGAAGCCTTTGAACGCTAAATACAATAATGTATCTCACTTGCCCAAACAATGTTGCTTTTTATGGGAATTCTTTTTATTACACATTTTTTACGCAAGTGTGATAGGTCATTGCTATTAAAAAAATTAAGTAAAAAATCCAGGTTCGGTATTTAAAAAAATAATTTGATGATGGTGGCCCGAAAAAGAAACGTCGCATTTAAAATTTGATGATACCGTCTTGTAGAGAAGATAACGTAATAATCTAAATTTTATTTTTAGATACCTACTGAAATAAAGTCAGGAAAAAATCGTATGTATGCGAATATCTCCGAAGTAGTTGGGAATTTTATCAATTTGTAAACGGAATACTATTAAACACCATATTGCCCATCTTCGCCTACCTTTTAACCTACTTTGTATCTCTTACGGTTTTCCAGATCTCCATGCATATTGCATACACTCAAATTTCTAGCACCCTGTATAGTCAATAAAATGCAATTTCTTTTAAAGTTTTTTTTACGTCAATTCCTGGTACAACGAATAAATAAAATTGTCATTTCTTGCCTTTCTTAAATGAAATTCTCATTTTTAGGTTTTCAAGGTGCATTGATTAATTCCTTCTTTCAACTAAAAGCGAATACCCTGTATCTATCCATAGTCCACAAAAGTTGTATAACAACAGGTATATTGTAATCGTCTTACGTCTGACAGAATTTCATAATCGAATAATAAAAAAAATCTATAGAATACATAAAATCAGTGGTAGGTAAATTCTACCTAAATTTTGATACACCCTATATCTAAACCTATTATTGGTAACGTTAAGAGTATAATTACTGATCATAAGTCAGGTAAAAAATTTTGTTTTATATACAGGTTCTTAAGATAAAGCTCCATTTGTATGAAGATATCCAAATTTTCGTAAAGACCCTGTATATTGCAGAGAAACGAAAATATCAAAACATGCCAAATATTGTTTTTTTTTTGTATTCTATCAGGGATCATCTTGATCAGAAACAAAAAATTTTGAGAAGTTTAGGAGGTAACAAACTTTTGGGAAAACGAAGGAGTTTCATTTTACGCCCTATGTATGTATTATTTTAGGTACGCATATGCGGTCTTGCTATTAGAAGCGCAAACCCAACAGATTGACCAAACGAACACCGAAAATCGCATCTCGATATTGCGTTTTGCAACTGAAATATCTATCTTTAAAATTTGATAAAAAATGTTCTTGATGCAATATTTATGGCCAACAGTTTAGATTTTTGGCATATTTTTTTAAAAGCATGCATTGACATTCGAAAACATTACTCTTATTTTTTTAGCAGTATAGTGTCTCTATATTTTTTAACGTGGTAGGTTGTTTTTGTTGGTTCAGGACAACAAATGAAACCTTCTATTTAGAAAATGCCGACGTTTCGACCTTTATTAAGTCTTTATCAAGGCTGTTCCAACAAGAAAGAAGAGTCTGTCAGGAAAGATGAAAATTTACACGAGTAGTGCATCATAATGGCAAAACACATAAAACGATTAAAAGTAAAACACATACATATACCAATTCACAATCAAGCCTTCACTGACACTTTGAAGTATCAGTTTCCAATAAAGAATTGGAAATTGAATTGAATCACAAAGCACGATTCCCTTTCTAGATGTTCGTGTACAAAGGAAAGGGGATGATTCCTTAGCCCCACTTAGAAATCCAACGCATACGAAGAGATGCTCTGGTTTACAAAGCCCTCGCGATTTGTAATCAAATTCTTTACAATTGGAAACAGACTCAAGCTTTAAGAGGGAATGGATATTGCACTGAGGTGTCTAATAACCTCAATTAGAAAATATAATAATCCTACTCCACAAAATAATACTAATAAGGGATTACCGATAGGACGTGTAGTCCTTCCATTTATAGACGAAACCACAGACAAGATTGCAAGATTACTTCGCCGGTCCAACATATGTATAATCTTCAAGATACACAAGAAAATTGGACAATGTTTGCTATCGTCAAAGGACATTATTCCTTTCCAAATGGATGGAGTATATGCAATTCCTCGTTCCTGTGGAGACATCTATATTTGAGAAACTGGACGATCTATATCGATTAGGCTTAAGGAACGTGAACGATGTATTAGAAAGAAACAAATTGTACAATTTGCTGCGTCTCAACACCAAAATTCCAAAATTATAAGCATCCTAACAATTTTAATAGCGATACGGGCTTCAGTCTACATCATACGTGGAAACCGATCGTTCCACAGGGTCATGGTTCAGTGAACACAGGTCGACTATAAATAGCCGGCCTAGGCCTGTTCGGGTTCATTTAGTGTTCCGATCCCGTAAAGTAAAGATCCCAGAAGATGCCTTGTGTAATCGAAGGAGAAACGTCGGAAAGTGATTCCATTGTGACACAGCCTAATCCCAAGATGATGATGATTTCCTTAAGTCACAACAGCCGTGAAAGCTTTTGTTCTATGTTGTTTATAACCTCTAAAATTATTAATTTTTTCACAAGGGTTGTAGAGGAGATTGGGAGATGTTAATCTAGGTCATGACGGGTAATACATCTAGATTTCTCGATCACAAATCTATCTCTATTAATACATACTAGACAGACGGTTTCCAGAATATATAAGCAAGTAAGCCATTTTTTGATGAATAAATAACAGTTTACATAGGTTTACATGAGGCTTAGCTTACCAAATATAGCTGATAGCATATGTTTGTATAACAAACAACGCAGAAACAAGATATTGTTTGGCTGCGTCCCAGAAGATATTCCGTAACGGAGACGAGGTTTTGTAAGGGCACAGTAAACAGATTTTCCATATACGGTACCCAACTCCTCAACAATTACTTTTACAGCATAGCAAGCTGACAATATTTAACTACAAAAAGTTATTATGTTATTATCAAACCTAAGCTCGCTATCAATCACCAGACCCAGACATTTTGACATCCGCTGCTTCACAAGCGTAGCATTGACCAATAGACAACTCCTCCAAATCACACTTGAAGCAGACTATATTAGTTTTATTTTACAGACAAAAATTTGCGTCCCACCAGACTTTAACTGTCGGACGATATAGAAGATTTTAAGGACAGGATGTCAGTACGGTTCCATAATATTGTGGTGTCAACTGCGAATAGTGTGAATTCGATATTCAAGTGTGAGAGATCGTTAATATACAAAAGAAGTGTGCCGAGGACGGGATCCTGCGGAACTCCCCACTTGATCTCTAAAGAAGTAGATGATTTCGCACCAAGAAACTCACGTCCTCTCAAGTGAGATCTAAACCAAGACAGAGCCCACCCCCGAAAGCCATAATGATGATGTTTTTAGGGAATATTGGGATGAAATTACCACAATATAAAGTCAGGTCTTGTAGGTATGGCCTGAAGTTGGTACCATAGTCTACAAAATTATAACTTGACCTTGAAAAAGTGGAAGATTTTAGTTAGGAAGAGTTTTCCTGATCACACTGACTAAAATAGATGAAAAGAGATGAGTCAACGGAATCAACGATTTTCTACTATTTTTAGAAAATAGCACTTTTACGGACATGCGAAATGCGCCGTGATACAAATTTTGGGCAAGAGCAGGAAGATACAAAATGCCAGAAGCTTTATACGGGCAGTACTTGTCTGTTTTACACCCAAATACTCCTTCAACATCAGGGCAAAATAATCTACGACAAAAATAATAAAATAATGGATTTTTGCCAAAGTGTATTAATTGGAGGCAATGTGGCCATTTTGCATAGCAGCTTCGTCTAGAATGTAAAGGCTGCAAACTGGTATACGGTGAAAATAACTATATAGAAGCTAAACAAAGAAACTCTGCCGCATTAACAGCTAGGGTCGACGACTATGCGAACTGGTACAAAACCTTAGAATACTACTGTGAGATCAGTTACTGAAAAACAACCGCCTTATGACGTATTTTTCGGATATCAGCCCAATGTTATTAGTTATGCTTTTCTAAGAGAGGTTTGTGACGAACAACCTGTTGACATTGTGACTATGCTGGCCAAGGTGTCCGAACGAATAGCTGAACCTCAGTTAAATCAAAGAAAAAGTTATGATAGGATGCATGACAAGGCTAAAACATAGAAACTCGAACCACGTACCAGGGGCCCTTCACTGTCACGTGACAGTATTAGATAACGATCGTTCCGTTGTTAAATATCTACTAGGTGCAGAGTAAAGTGAAAAGATAAATAGGTTCAGTTTATCAACTGTGAGCAAAAATTGTGCACTGTTTATTCATTTATTTATGTATTTATCAACGGGTAACCCATTTTACAATAAAGTATACAATCAATTACAAAAAAATACACTTAAACTAAACTTAATGATGTCATAAATTAATCTAAAAGGACTGATGACATGAAAGAGCAAGACTGAGAAATCCAGCTTATTTTCTAATCAATAAAAGATGTCTTTAATTTACTTTTTAAACCATTATAAGAACCATTGGATACATCAAATTCTACCTCACTGCCCTGAGAAAAAAGTTTTGCGACAGGAGAATGAATTCCATAGTTGCATCTATGAAAGGATTGAGAAAAGGTGTAACGATTCCTTGTATTTCTAGGTGGGACAAAAAAATCAATGTCAGATAAAAGACGGACAGTCAATCGTTGAATTAATTATTTTATAAAGAAATAGTAGATCAACATTTGATCTTCGAACCGAAAGTCTAGGAAGGCATGTAATCGATGTTAAAGCTGACGCAGAGTACTCAAGTGAAGGAATGTTCAGTTTATAGGACACAAATTTTAAAAATTGATTCTGGACCATAGAGGTAACGAATATGCTAAAACGGATCCGACAAGATAATATGTTAAGAGTGTAAATGTTGGAAATGTTGGATGGTTTTTACCAATTGTGCAAATAAATCCCAAAATCTTCAATTACATGTTCACAATAAAATCAAAATTTAAACGAAAGTCCAATTTAGAATCCAGAATTTAAAAAATAAAGATAATCCACTCTGTTAGTACCCCTATTAAAAGACATCATTTCGCATTTGTCAATATTTAGATTAAGGTGATTTGTTTTACACCACTTAGAAAAACAAGATTACCTTGCAATAGACGACAATCTGAAACAGAGTCAATGGTATCTAAAAATTTTAAGGTCGTCGGCAAACAAAAAAGAACACTTCAGATACGATGCCAGATCGTTAATAAAAATATTAAACAGAAATGGACCCAAATGGTTCCCTCAGAGGACACTAAAAATTCATCAGAGACAGTACTCTTTAATCGAACAGATTGGGTTTTCCCAGACAGATTGCTGGCCAACCACTCCAACAAGCATCCACCAAAACCAAAAGCCTGAAGCTTGGCATATAACATTTTTATATTAACAGTGTCGAATGCTTTGGAGAAACCAGTGTAGATTACATTCACTTAAAGATGGTTTTCCAAAGAATTCAACACGATCGTCATATTTGTAGTAGTGGATCTACCACTACAAAAGCCGTTCTGCTGCTGATTTAATGGAACTGTTATGCGCTCCTTCAATTGATTTGTAATAATATTTTCGAAAATCTTGGGTATCGCGCCAAGGGTGCTTACTGGTCTATAATTAGATATGTCGGATCTACTTCCAGTCTTGTGTATACCCGAACTTATTGAACGGGTAAGCAGCTTCGTTAATGGCTTAGCAATGGAACACCTACATGTTTGCAATGAGTGGTGGGATGCCCTCCGGTCCAGGACCCTTATTACTGTCCAATGAGCAAAGAACGCTATAGACAGTCTGTAAATCGATAGCACAGTTATTTAAATTAATTTCATTGTTAGGTGTGGTTCCTGAAGTTTCATCCATGACATCTGATCTGTAGATCGGTTTAAAATGCCCCGAGAATAACAAGGCCCCTTTTTTACGCGAGTTGGAATCAGTCTTACGTAAGTGCATGGATTGGGGTAAACTATGATAACGACATTTATCGTTTACAAGATTTCAGAAAGATTTGATGTTAACGGGTATTGAATTTTCGGTGTTTGAACGTATTGCTGATAACAGCTTGTACTAAAGGTCTGACCTTGTTCACGAAGACTCGAAAATATTAAATAGTCAAAAATGTTCTTAGATACCATAACATCCCAATCAACACCAGCCAAAAAATTGTTAATTCCAGTTAAACCACTCTTCGTAAAATTGTAAAACATATTATCACATTGAAGAATATCAATACCAATGCTAATGTGTATAGTAGTGTAGAGCGTGTCTTGGTTAGATAGTAAATAGTAATTTAATTGCCGTCAAAACCCCCCTAGACACCAAAATAAACTAAAGTAACAAAAAAAAAACTCTCGTGAAAATGCTAATCGATAATAATAACATAACTGACATTCGATGACAACATCATTTCAAACCCATCAGTGTAATATCTCGTTAACGCAACCAACAAGCAGAGAGATCTTTTCGGCGTGCGGGGAGGATGAAGGGGGGCTATTTCCTTAATCATGGCTTATTGTTTTGTTTGGAATCTTTCTGTTTGCTTAATCTAAGCTCGACACCCTTTCAAAAATTGTTTTTTTTTAATCGCTCCTATCCGACATTAATTTTAAATCACGAAATGTATACAAAAAATGAGTATTTAGTCTGGTACTGATGTCTGCCGAATTTTAAATTATTATCTTGACTGGTTACAAAAAGATTAAAGGAGGGGACATTATGTAAACCTTATTATACCTGACTTAATATTACTATGATTATTAAATTTATAAATAATTATTCCTATGCGATAAGAAAAGCCATACCCCTGATAAACAGTCTACGTCAAATATCCACCTTTCTTTAGCAACAACAGTGGGTTTTTATTTTTTTATCTTAAGGGTTTTTCTTTCGTTCTCGAAAGTCGAACATCACCTAACTGGCGCCCTTAACGTGCGAAAGTGTAGGTACAGGTTCTGTGTAAGCTAATGGGGCAAACTATTGAGCGGTTTTTAAAATATAACGATCTCTGGAGAAGATTATGCAAAGTATATATAAAAACGGGATTTAGACCACACCCGAGCTGTAGTGTAAGCTAAATATGGAGAGCGTATATATGTATAAAATGATACTTATATCGTTGAAAAAGTAATTTCATATAAATTGTTATAGTAACAGTTATTTATGTATCTAGGTCATAAAGGAAGAATTTAGCGCCCGCGGCGTGTAAATAAAAACCCGGGCCATTAGGAGAGGGTTTTTACACGCTAAGGGCGTTAAACGCGGTTTAAGATCAAGATGCATACAATGTTTTATGTCCCACGCCAAACTTAAAAAATGTTGTTCAACTAAAAAAAAAATTGGGAAAACTGAGGACACGTGCCCTTACTTTCCTAAGGGTAGATATTTGCATTCTAAGGACCAGTACTCTCATCTGCAGATAAATTTATTTGACGAAAAATCTCGATGGTTACCATTGTCCCGATAATCGTTTCCATAGAAAAATACTGGCCCTGAATCAAGTAATGCGTCCGCGAGCTTTGAAATAGCCCTTGGGCGTTAAAGTGCATTTTAACGCCCGTACGGATATGAAGTACTTTTCTAAAGGTACCGAAATATATTCTTCTTATAAAAAAAATACATTCTATTTATGGAACGCCGTTTTACTTTTTAGTCATACGCGTCTTTGATACCAAATTTAATTGCAAAACATATAAATGATGCTGCCTGCATACAATTTTTATTCTTTTTAATTCTTCCGATATCGAATTTTTGTGGATACCGATTTTACCGAATGACATTTATGATAAGCAATTTCTTTGCAAACCATTTCAATTGATACCACAAAAAAGTAGTTGTTTATCCTTTTTTAACACGTATACAGCCTACTTAAAATTTCTATATACATGCGTCTTTCCTTAGTTATTGCATTTCAACAAATCGATGTTAATAAAAATTGGTATGAAATAAATGCCATATACAAAAATCTGTTTAAATATTTAATAAATTGACTCTTATTAAAATGTAATCGCTTCAAACGGGATCGCATTAAATTAATATTAATACCGAAAACATTATAATGCAATAACGACTTTGTGGAGATTAATTTGTTTCAACCGTATGAAGGCAAATCTGATTTAAGAACTCATGTAATAAAAAAAATTAATTTATTTTTATCGCATATCAAAAAAAATTAAAGCATCTCTTACGATATAATTTATTTTTAATGTCAAATCCATTAACACCCTAAAAATGTTAATAGAATAATGCTCATTATTTTGATTTTGATTTTCGTTTATATGTAATTTATACTACATCAAACGGATATAACATGGGCCCTTTACCATTGAAATTAAAATACTTGAATATACATTTGAATAAATAAATAAAAGTTAATACGAGATTTAATTGTATAAGAGTTGTGGAATTTAAATGATTAGTGGGTATAAGGTAACTGGTTTTATTTAATATGCATTGTTTTGATTTCGAACTTTTATTAATATCGATTCTTCTGAATATCAATTTTCATTGAATGCAGCCACCTTGTTTCAATTTTAATTATCGGACGTGGAGCGATCTAGTGCAAACTAAGAACAACAAGAGCAGAAATCTGTAATTTTTTAATACCCGAGTTTCTGGCTAGACATGCGTTCGAAGATTTAACAGTGCATCTAAAATTAAGACTGTGTTATGCATGACGTTATGACGAGTGGGATGCGAATAATGAAAAACATATTCGTAGGTAATCAATGCCAGTTAAAACGTGTTTAATTATTGTTCGATTGGGAATACTTAGTTATTAAATCATTGCGGAATACGATATACACCCCTATATTTAAAATGCGACCACGTACAAAATTACAGATCATAATGAAAAAAAGTTAAAACGAACGTATTTAGCTCCCAACATCCTATTCCAAAACAAGCTATTCTATATATTTATACCAGAATAAAGAAAACAAAGTTTTGAATTTCCCAGCTATAATTCACAGATTACCACACAATGTAATTTGTAATGGCAAATTGCAATTTCTCTTGGAAGCTGTGTGCCGGCGACATGCTCTACTACAGTTTTTTTTGGCTTCTTAAACGTGATTTAAAGTAGGCTGTCCAGATTTTTTTAAAATGAAAAGAGTATATTTTGACGAAATATAAAAATAGGTAACAGCGTATAATAATTAAGTAAAGTCTTATCACTTTCACAGAATTCAATGACTTTCAATAATAATTATAATACACATAATAATATGGACTAAAAATAACAAAAATAATTAGAAAATGGCAGCAGATTTCGCAAAATAGAGATCATTTGTCCCAGATTTCTCATAATAGAGGATATTTGTCGTATTTATGGAAATAGTAAGAGTACCAGAGTACATGGACCCGAAAAAGAGAACATTCCTCTTAAAAAGAGTATATGTGGTCACCCTATTTAAAGCAAACTGTAGTAAGGTCGTATAGGTATATCACTATATCTTTATTTACAATATTTATTTTATAATTAGGACACTATTTTCATGTTTGTCTCCCTTGTTTAATATGTGAGTAATTATTATAATTTATAGGTATGTGCACTTCACTTTCAAAGCTGCGTGTCGATCAAGATACGGATTTACAAAAATGAACACATCAGTGGTGTATTTAGAATGCCGTCTTAGAGAGGGAGGCAAACATTTGATAACTAAAAAAAAGTTCCAGGTTCTTGTTGGAACAACATAAGCATGAAGACTAAAAAAAAACAAAGTTCTCAATGTTTGTGAGGTAAAAGTCCCGAAATGCTTTATATAATGTAATTTTTGCTTGGGTTATTAGCTCGGGGGGGGGGGGAGGGGGTGCAGGGTGCATTTGTCTCCTGCACGTACTCAAACCGAAACTGTCGTATGTTGGAATGCAGAACATGTTATATTGAAGAATACCCCAAAACAAAAACATAGCATTCATGCCCTATTATCTTGGTAATTTTGTTCACAAGGTCTCTTTGCTCAATACACAAGTGTAATCTACAAAGCTGATTTTTTTTCTATTTTTAGTTTTTACATTCTGGTACTCACGCACATATTATGAAATCAAGGGCTTTTAAAAAACGCAGGTCTATCTAAAAAAAAAATTAGTTGATCTGACCGCGAAAAAGAAACGTCGGATTTGAAATATATGTGCACCATCTTGTTGATAATGGAAAGTAGCTATAAAGATATAAAATTTATTTTGTGATATCTCTTCAAATGCAGCCTGAAAAAATAAAATATATATAGCTGATTTTTCGGTATTTTACGTACCTATATCCTCGGAGGTAGTCATAATTGTCTAACTTTGTCAACTACTTATTATTCGATGTTAAATTGCGCAACTTTGCTCTATTTTAACCGACATTGTATCGAATTTGTAACACCCTGTATATGTTTGCGTGTTTTCATTCGTTGGGACCATTCCGGTATACTACCTCAATGGTTGAGATATTCCAAGTACGACCATATGTAATTCTCACATTGAATGCTATTTTTTAACTAATTTTTATTTCTCAATCTAGAGTGCTGTGATTTGGCAAAAACTATTAACTTACCTCCAAGAACCCTGAGAAAAATAAAATTATCTGTCTATTCACTAAACATCTTTTACGCCCATTTAAATATTAAAGGATTTTTTCTAAAAAATCATTTTTTTTAATGTCGCTCTTCGGGTTATCCTTTGCGAGTAATATATAATGATACCACCCACAACAATATGCAGTATTTTAAAAAATCGGCAAATAAAGGCATAATATGCATTTAAGCCTAGGCAATTTCTAGTCACCCTGATATACGAAGGTTCTGGTTTGACACGGCATGGTTGAAGTTACAATATCATAGTAAATCAAAATAACAAACAAATATAGGGCGTCCCATTTAAAAAACAAAAGTTAATAGCAGAAATTCGGAACTAAAAGAAGATACGGCAACATGGTTACAGTAAGATATATCATAAAACAAAATAGATAAAAACCCAAAGTGGAGGTGCTACAGATAGAACGTTTAAACACGCATTTCAGATTTCAAAACATAAAAATAGCTTTTTGGATAAAAAATCAGATTCAGCTTTTGCTGGAAGAACATTCATTGCTTTATTTTACACCTACTAATAGAATAAAGGTTATGTTGTTTGATTGAAATTGAAATATATATATATATATATATATATATATATATATATATATATATATATATTATTTGATAAATTAAAAAATAAATCCGAATTCAAGGGCTGATTCAAATTATAAACCTTTCATTAACAACAGAATCAGAGACTATCACTAACCGAGAAAATAAGTGTTACTTCACAGATTGTTTTGTAATCTGTGACAATATAGCTTGTACAAATTTATTTAAAACTAAAATCTCGAAGTGTTGAAAGTAGTTTGCCGAACCGTCGGCGTCGCACGTCATGCGAATACTATTTTTTACCTTCGCCCTCCCACTTCTTATACTAACGGCCCGCCACTGACTCAGGCCCCCGCCGTCGCGTCGGCAGTGGCCCCAGCACAGAGCTTGCGCGTTTTGTTTTTGCGGGGATTTAATGATTGAAATGCAAAGGCGACAACACGTAAGGCTCAAATATGTGGTGGGGGCCCCGAGAGACATCAGCGAGCGAAATACAAAACTGAGGATCTTTTCTTTTTTTTGTCATCATGTAAATTTTGAATTGCTGCCGAAGGGCCCTCAAATACGTAAAACCCATTGACCGTTTTTTGTCATCGCAAAACTTTGCCTCGCCCAGATGAGCCCCAACCATCGTAAGTAGTTAATTCGGCCTTGTTGCTTCTAGAAAAGCAGCCTTTATAACGCAACACGCGAGTCGCCTTTTAATACTCATTTTTTATAAAATTATGATTAACACCACGATACACTTACAACGGTATGCCCACGCCGGTCTCTTCAGCATTCAGCAAGAAAATAAAATTGAAGTTTACAAATATCAGATTATCTAAAGTGCTCAACGTGAGGATTCGTGAAATTTATTTTGATTAAAATAATTAATTAATTTAAAATAAAAGTTAAGAATGCTGCGAGTAAAATAATTGCAGGGGAAACTTCCATTCATATTTTATAACATTTGTTACTTGAGTTGATGCACTAGTGCCGTCTATTGACATTTTTAGTTTTTACTTGCAATTGAAAAATACAAACCACGTTCAAAAGTGCCCTATACAGGTAGCTAAAACCACATTGTTCTAATATTATAGTAAATATATCCTAAATTACCATTTTTTAAATTTATCTTAACAGCTTGACGGTAAGCACCAATCCACATTTTTGAAAATGTATTATTTTGGAAATTTGAAATATCTTATATCTGTCACTTTTGTTTATCGATTATAATTTCAATCTCGATTTCTACTGCCTGCAACTGCACAGGTATGACGTAATAAACTGTATTGAAAATAAAATCTTTAGATTCAAAATAATTAGTTTAATAATTTTAAAAACATTTTATTGAAGTGTAAATTCTACAAACGTTTTCAAATGACAATGCATTACGGCCTATTTGACTCCCAAACGCTGTACATAGATGTGACGTACTTGCGCCAGAAAGAAAGAGTTTAAATTCGGTCCGTATCATCGTCGTTTATTGCACAAATGATATTAAAAAATCAGCAAGCAAGATTATTAGAATGCAATCCAATATTAGCGCAATACGCAAACCAAAGAAGTCGGCTCATACTTCAGAACACAGAATACCAGATCAGAGAAGCTCCAGAATTTTACAAACCTTTTTGAGCGCGAAGACTTCTCTTTCGTATGACGACACATTCGCAAATTAATTTGAGTTATCGAACACACTCAACGCAAACACATTATATTTCTTTTGGGAGGCTATAAATGGCGAAACTTCCGATAATAAAAATGCATTCGAGGGCCTTGTATTCAATCGAAATTGATATCAATGGAAATTGGTTTCAATGAAAATAGATAATCATAGAAATTGCTGTAAATGAAAATACCATTCATAAAAATTGATAATCGGTTATATTGTTTCCCACAAAATACTACAAAGGTACTCGTTAAATATTGGATAAATATTGATATCAACAAATTTGTAAGTAATAAAATTATATTATAATAAAAAAATGCATTTTAATTATAATAATATAATGAAAATTGAATTAATTTTGTAAAGACCCATCCAAATATCCTGACATACATTTTAATAGCTAAATCAAATTAATTGATTGTTAAAAATCTATATGAAGGCTTTAGCTCTAGATGTTCCAAGGATTCAGTTAAAATTACATTTTTATTATAATATTATAAAATAAATTGCCATAATGAAGTCCCATTCAATTTAAATTAATACCGGGCATATAGCAGACTAAAAAGTAAAACGGCGTTCCATACTATTCCAAATTAATTATCAATATCATATGAAGTTAATATTCACTTCATAAACTTAAAAACAACATAAATATGGCAACCTCGCTGTTCGTGGAAGCCTTTAATATATAGATCAAGGTTTTTTAAGCACGCTACTCACTATTCGTTCATTCGTCGTTTGGACGAATAATCAAGTAGGTTCTGATTTCGGCGAACCATCCATCCGCATCAGACTTTTTTTGTGTATTGTCAAGCATTTAAAAGCCTGCCAACGAATTAAATAATCATTGGTGAATACTTTGATGAAAGATTCGTCCAATTATCGATTCGCCCATTCATTCATTCACCTGAATTTACGAATTGAATTAAAGAATCGAACCCAATAGTGAATAGCGGACTTTACGCATCACAAAACACTAACCACTTTTTACTGATAGCAAAAACACCAGAAACATCACCTTGCATGCTCAGCCCGTTGCCAGTAGTGTTCATGTTTTCTTACTCTCCCTATCCCACCTTTAATAAATCTTCTTTAATCCTTTTGGTCAGCTATATTTTTTTGCATTACGCGTAAGAATCCTTCTTTCCTCCCAGTTGACCTATAAGAGGGATTTATTATTATTATTGATAACGTAGTCTTAAACTAAAGGTTTTTCTATTTCTCTCTCTAAAGATGAGCTTTATTAAATCATTCCATCTATAGCCTAAATGATTGTTTAATCTTAGATATTTTCTTATAGGAATGAAAACAAATTATGTATAATCTATTGTCTAATTTTTTTATTTATTTTGTATGTTTAATTTTATCTTTATTTATTTATATTAATAATCAAACAAAACAACTCGTAGGTTGGTGTTACCAGGGTGGTCGGTAATGACAAAAAGCAATCCTAGATTAAACCCGTCAAATTAATGATACCGAGCCAAATATGCTTTAGTAAAATGTTGCTCATTAATGAGATACGTGGTGTTAAAATTTAAATCTTTAAGTTGTCATTTTTCTATCACTGTTTTTGAGATAGAAACATAAAAACTGGTAATTGGGAGTTTTTGGGAATGGGGAATACGACTAATTTCTATTTTTTCATGTAATATGTAGAGGGCGCTTGTTACACCCTATACACTGACTATTTCTTACCAACACTTTCTTGTTAGCACCCTTTCGTTATTTTTTATTTGAAATTGTGATAGAGTGATAATTTCCAAGAAAAAAGTTATACTACGTTTAATTCGATTAAACAAACCGTTTTCGAAATATTTGGATTTTAGTATTTAATTGCAAGTCAAAAAACAGTTAAGCACTAAAATTGAAATAACATAATCTAATTGCGAATAATGATTTGACCATGAAAATATAATAAAAAACATCACTTCCACAATTGGGCAAAATGTCCACCATTTACTTTTATGTATTTTCTTAACCCCTTTATCAAATAGCTTGGAATAAAGTTCTCTGTTTATTCCTAATAAATTACTATTCTTTTTTAGGTACGTGGATGATTGCCAAACGAAAATACCCAGAGATAAATGTCATTATATTCTAAACTCATTTAACAACTTCCACGAAAAGTTACAATTTACCATAGAAACTGAAATTAATTGCAAAATAAATTTTTTAGACATGACGTTGCACAACACAAATAATAAAATTGAAACTGAATGGTACACAAAAAAAAACATGAAAAAACATGGTCAAAAAAATCAGTAATAATTGGCCTAGCTGACAGGGCAATAAAATTAAGTAGCACCACATATCAAACGAAAGCAATTCAAAAAGTAAAAGATATATAGATCAAAAATAGCTATCCAAAAAACTAATTAAGCTCCATTTTTAAGGTCCGCCGAGGAAATTTAAATAAACCTAATAATAACAGTTTCACAGAAATAAAAACTAAAAAGAAGTATGCATCTATTCCATACATACACGGCTTATCCGAAAATATTCAATCCACCTTAAAAAACACAACATCTACCTCTGCCACAAAGGCCACAACACCTTCCAATAAAAATATTTTTGTCCACTTAAAATTAAAACCCCTATAAATCAAAAAACACATTTAATTTACCAAATATCGTGCAATGACTGTCCCGCTGTATACATAAGGCAAACCTCACAATACCTCAAAAACCGGATCAATGGACATAAATACGATAAAAAAATTAAAACCGCCCTCACAAAACATATAAACGAAACTTCCCATACTTTTAATTTTCATGAGACAAAAATTTTGAAAACAGAAACTAATCAAAAAAGGAGGGAGTTCTTAGAGATGTTATATATAAAAAAAGAGGAAAATTCAATAAAAGACAAAACTGAAATTAAAAATTTAAGCCAAATTTACTACAATATCCTAAAATAACTATATAATCCAACCTTCCTTTGACTTTATTTAATCACTCTTTCAAAATAAAATCGAAAACCTTTAATTTTAATTTTTCCGTAATCTTGTCTGTATCAGGAATAAATAAACTTATAAAATGCTTTGGACAGATTGGGCAATATTTTCCACTGCGGGAATACATGACAAAAAACAAATACTCACTACTATTCTGAGATAAATAAACATTTGGTAAAGCAAATTAAAAAGCAAGGACATCAAGGTATTAAAATGTAGTATGGTATAATAGACCCATATTGGCTTCAACATCAACAAGATAATGCTCCATTTCATTGTGGAGAACATATAAGAGCATTTTGAAATGAGCAATTTAATTCAAGTATATATAGCAACGGTGAGATTCCATGGCCGCCGCGAAGTCTCGATTTGACATCCTCAGATTATTTTTATTGGGCGCATTTAAAAATAGAGTGTATAAAAATCAAAACTTCTAAGAATAACTTAGAACGAATTAAAACAAAAAATTCGTGAAGAAATTATTAGTGTTAATAATAGTGACTTCGTCCGAAGCGCCGTGACAAACATTCAAGTACAATATACACTGTTTATAGTAGAAAACGGACAGTATGTGGAAAATCAATTATATAGTCATTTGTTTTAAATTTTTCCTGTCTTTCTATTTCCATGTAATCTGTTGTTATATGTTGTTTATGCGATAGCTATGTTACTGAAGAAGTTTGTTTCTAATATTAATTTTCAATAATGGTTTTAAATTTAAAACTTAACAATAAATAAATATAGAATAAAATTAGGACTATAGTTACTCAAATAGAAATATTATCCATTCCATGGCCTCCTATATTTCAATATTCGTTTTTAAAGCCCAATTAATTTAAATTTAAATAATTCAATAATACAACTTCCACTAAAAACACAATTAAATTGAAAAACTGTCAAATATAAAATAAATAGTTATATTATCTATTCCATGGCTTCCTATAGTTTTTTTATGCAGAATCACAACATTCAAGAAATAATTGAGATTTTCTGTTAAATTGCGATTTTCTCTGTAACCATTGCTCTCAGATATAAAACATACTCGTATGTGTATAGCGGTTTGAAAAATAATTCCAGTTCTCAAAAAATCACATACAAGCTTAATTATCTCGGAAATTTATTTTTGACAAGGAATCAAATATAGGGCAAAAATAAAGGGTGTCCCATTTAAAAGTTCATAGTAGATGTCCAAAATTGGGAATATATTGGAAATATTATATTTTAAAAGAACTTCAAATTCAAAGAAACTTTTGTATAAAACTTTTTTTTTTCTATCTATTACGGATTTCCAGATAGTATAGTGAGTTCTTTTATGTGGAACACGGTGTACAGGGTGTCCAATTTTGGTTGTAAATGCAAGGTATCTCCGTTATTTGCAAATATTTAGGGTTGAGGTTTTCGCGACACCGTGCCACTTTTTTGTCAAACTCAAGCTGTCGTAATCAGATTTTCCATAGCCCGCCTCGTTTCGGAGATACAGGGCCAAATTGAAAAAGTTGCATTTTGGGACACCCCTCGTATCTTGGTTATCTTTTAACGTATCGAAAAGGTAAAAACTGGCTCTTATAGAGTTTTTTACGTAGAATCCAGTGGCTAGACAGATCGGGGCCGTCGTTTTTGATACTTGACCCAAAGTCACGTTTTTTTAAATGGGACACCCTGTATATTTTTACGGAGTCCTATTCGTCTTATTATGAGCTTTTCAAAAATATATGGTTATCTATATTTATTTTAAAAAATAAGGCTGCATTTTAGGTTTGTAATAATATCTATCTATATTTTTCATAGTAAGCCATGGACTAAAAATCAACATTTGATATTTCCACGCGAGCAACAAGGAAGATTTGGCTTTAATATCGCTTGTTTCGTACTAGAAACCAAAATAAAATTTCATATTTTTGAAGTCTCACTGCTAATCGCTACCTTGAAATATGCAAAATATATTGCCAGAAATCATAGAAGATGTCCCTTTAGCACATGTGAATCAAATATATTTCCAACAAGACGGAGCTCCTGCACATAACTCCCAAATTGTCAGGCGGTATTTAGAAGAGAACTTCCCCGAACGCTGGATTGGAACGCACGGACCTGTCCGATGGCCTCCTAGGTCGCCTGACCTGTCCATATTGTCCTTTTTTTTATGGGGTCACCTAAAAAAATTAATTTTTCGTACCCGACATAACCAAGTTCAAGACCTGCATAACACCACTGAGCAGGCATTTTTGCAAATACAAGCACGCAATGTAGTCATTTCAAATGCACTGAGTAAAATTGCAAGAGTGTGTGAGAGATGTCTAAGAGAAAATGAAAATCAGTTTGAGCAGTTCTTTTGAACATGGCTAATTACGAAAAATAGATATAATTAATATATTGTTAAGAACTGAAACTGTAGCATTATTTTTAAAATAAGTATAGATAACTATATATTTTTGAAAAGCTCATAATAAGACGAATAGGACTACGTAAAAATATACAGGGTGTCCCATTAAAAAAAACTAACTTTGGGTCATAAAAAACGAGGCCCCGAGTTTTACCCACGCCACTGGATTCTACGAAAAAACGTTATAAGAGCCAGTTTTTACCTTTTCGATACGTTAAAAGATAACCGAGATACGAGGGGTGTCCCAAAATACAATTTTTCCGAAACGAGGCGGGCTATGGAAAATCTGATTACGGCAGCTTGAGTTTGACAAAAAAGTGGCACGGTGTCGCGAAAACCTCAACCCTAAATATTTGCAAATAACGGAGATACCTTGCATTTACAACCAAAATTGGACACCCTATACAGATACTTTCAACCTGTCGGAACTCATCAGTGCGTCGATAGTAAAAGAGAAAGATTAAATAATTGATTTCAAAATCTGTAAAACACGTAACTCAGAAACGAAAAAAAATGTCTATATTAATATTTTTAAATGTGTCATTTTTTGTTGTGTTTAGAATGACAAACAAAAACCTTCTTTGACTTTTTCGCAGCTGAATAAAAATATCTAGGTTTAAATTGATTGAAGCAACATGTAGACTAATCTGTCTATATAATATAAGCAATATTATTAAAACAAACATAAGAAATTGTATCATTTACCTTAAGTTTTTATAGACACATAGTAATTGTATAAATAATTTCATCCTATCGGGACTCATTAGTGCTCAAATAATCTAAACACTAAAAAAACTACCATTTTTTTTTTGTTTCTGGGTAACATGTCAAACTGACAAATTTTAAAATAATGAAATCAATTATCTTCTATTGTTTAATGTTTCTCTCTTACGATCGGAGCCCTGATAAAATTCCTGACGGGACGGGATAATCAGCCTTGGCGCCAGATGGTGATTTTCTCTAGTGTCAAAGAGGCATTTTTTAACATAATAAGGCTTTCGTAGCAACATCAAAATCTGAATTACTGAAACACAAAATTTCATTAATTTTTAACTATATAAACTTTTCTTTCTTCTTTTTATTCCTTACCATGTTATAAATAATTTATTTATAAATAATTATCCTGTTTTTGTCAAAAAGTAAATCAGCTTCAACTGAAATCTTCTAAAAAAATAATAAACTACCAGTTTTGGTGCACCAGCCTGTCAAACTGGTGAACACTAGAAGCATCTAGACTCTGCAAGACATTTAAGTAATTGAGTGTTTTAATTCCAAAAGAATGGAATAAGTTTTTTAAAATTATTTGAGAGTAACTTTCTTGTAAATCCATAAAATAAAAAATATCTATATTTCCTGTCAATTAACATTTAAATTTTGCATATTTGTTTTTATAATAAAAAATTAATCTCATTTGATTAATTTGGAATGAATAGCATTCCAAAACGTATTAAAAATATTCCCGCATAGTTGGTAAAAGCTCAATAAATCGTCTACGCGATATGTACCTTAACTACGATGCTAATTCAATTTTTCAGCCCACCTTTCTTTAGTAACACCGTTCCAAAAGGGAAAAAAGCTCTTAGACCGCTGAACTTTCGCAGTGGCTTTTTATTTTCTTATCATAAGAGGTTTTCTTTCGTGCTCGAACGTTATACATCACCTAACTGGCGCCCTTAGCGTGCGAAAGCGTAGGTATAGGTCCTTTGTGAGCTAATGGGGCAAACGACTATTGAGAGGTTTTTAAAATATAAGGATCTCTGGAGGAGTTTCTGTGTGGCATAAAAATGGAATTTAGTAAAGCACTCGTGCTTAATTGTAATGTTGTAATGTAAGTGCGGAAACAGCTTATTATGAATGTACAAACTGGATTTATATTGTTAAAAAGTTTCATATCAAGTCATATGTATTTTTTAACAAAACCTAAATTTAACTTCCTTTCTTGTCAAAAATAAATCAGAAAATGCATTTTTCAACTGAGGTTCTTTAATAGCAACTTTTCGAATGTCATTTCAGTTGTGTAAAAGTGACATTTTTAATCACTAGTGCCTAAAAATGATACTTCAGAAGACAATTTTTCTATTTTTTTATATAATATAAAGACTCTTCGCTTCTTCTTTTTGAAGAAATTCGAGTTGCTGTCGAATAGAAATTTTTAGCTGTAGCAGTAACTTTAACCGGATTGCAAATATAACTGCATTTGCATTGATATTTTTCAGCCTCATACTCAGCACGCCTTGTTTTTCTAGCGTCAAGAATTTTTTTGGTACCCTCATTTTAGCATTAGAAGTGTTCGATGTATCCTTTGCTATAGACCTCGACTTCGACTTGACTTGAGCGTTGTTACAATAGCCGTCGGGAAAATACGTTTGGAGTTGATAACACGCCGACAATGACGTCCGATAGGGCCACTCTTTTAGAAACCCCGATGATTCAAAATGCGGGTCGCTATGGTTAATTTTTGGAGATGGGACCTTTTTTTTTCGGATATCTCGTCTAAAAATCTCGGGCAAGTTCGTTAAAGGGCAATAACAGAGCGCGGAATGTTACTTAAAAAAAAGAGGGGCTAATTTTGAAAGCATTTTGAGGAGTCGAAATCTTGACTACTTTGTCAAGATAAAAAATGGGTTCGATGGAAAATATAAAGGAGATTTAAAATCAATATAGGGTGCCTATACATCAAATGACGAGAAAGCGGTCGACAAGAGTAACGACGGGCGGAAATTCTTTATGGAATTTCATACCTTCCCCAAGGGATTCAAAAATGACATTGCTAAAATTACTCTCTAGTTTCTACAGGGCGAGCCATTTAGAAATAAATCTGCAATGTTCTGTCCACATATTTCGCTATGTTTTTACGTTTGGCCCTGTGGCATATGCACGGTTGACTCTAGGTAAATCAAGCAAATACAAGAAGAAACTTCTATATTTTCTCTAGAGACTGGTGTAAAAATCAGCTCATTCAGTGTTAAGGGTGGATTTTGAAAAATATTTGAATTGTAACGGGCAAGAATTCAGTTTGCCATTCTCTGACCCTTCGTAAAGTCGTATAGGTACCTCCTGGGACAAAAACGTCTAAATATAATTCTATCTTTTTTCTGCAAGACATAATTTTACATTTTTTTATTCAAAGTAGAAAAATTGGGTAAAATCTAGTTTCGAATAAAAATGCATTATTTTTTTTACCATTGAATTTATCACTTTTTCAAGTAGGCCTGGCTCTGCCAGCTGTGTAGCTTTGAATGACGTGTCGTAGTAAGCAGCTTGACAGCGTCGGGATGTTTTTAAACCGAGATGTCTTCAAAATTTGCAAATATCTGTTGATCTATATGATAATATAAATAATATAAAACAATAAATACATGGATGGTGTGAAGATTTAAAGGTATGTATATTTATATTATCAATATTAACGGATTTCTCCCTTTCAGTTAACTGTAAGCAATGTTTATTTCTTCCAGGATGTTTATTTATGGCTAATAAAGTAGATTCAAAATAATGAAATTGCTTTCTTCGATATAGACAGGACTTTAAATATATCCTTATTTTTTCCCTTATTCCTATGGGGTATTCGATTTTAAAACCACTGACTTTAGGATGTTATGGGGTTTCGTGTTATATGATTATATACGGGGTGTTAAAGCATTCCGGTTAAGAATAGTGACATTTTCCAGTTACCGGGGGATTCATCAGCAGCTTTATTTTAATTTTTGACATTAGTACAGGGATATGAAGAGGTTTAAATTTAGATCAGGTCTAACTTGACAGTAATAGATTGAAGAAGACATTTGCGACAATGGAATATAATAGTGTGCAAAACACTATTGGCGAACTAAAAGATTTAATTACCATGGGAATCAATCTGGCCTAACTCTTAAACCTTTTTAGTGAATCTGCGGGTGAAAGGGATTTATTAGCTTCACAAAGATTTCTAAAATCAGGTCTTTTGTAATTTACCTAGCTCTAATTCGGCCAATATCTCAAAATAGGTATGCCGCTTCTGGTACAGTCGAATGCGGTCTTATCGAAATCAAATCTTATCAAATCAGAAAACACAGTGAATACCAAAATGTTGTGTGATTCTTTTATCGAGCTATTAAATCTCGATGGGCTATTTACAAATATACAGGGAGAAAGAAAATGGTTTTTTGTATTATATTACCACTTAATATTATTTTATATATTAAATGCCGAGGGACTAAACAAGAAATTTCGCTAAATATGTATTTGGTTAAAATTTTTTGGTTGGCAAAAACAAAAATACACAAAATAACAACACTTGTTAAAAACACAAGATAATTAGTTATTACTTTCCTCGTGAGATTTTTTCAGATCCTTCCGTTTAAGGGTCCCTAGATGCCGGAAAACATGTTTCTTCAATTCCGTCTGTCTGTAGGTATGTCTGTCCGTCAGTCTGTCTGTTGGCGGCGTAGCTAAAAAACTAATCCGATTTCTTCAAATTTCAGTCTAAAATGAAGAACCATGCATGCCAGGCTATTTATTATATTTGTAAAATGTAAATTAAATATGTGTAATATGTCATATGTGGATTATGTATACTTTTTAGTCATTTTACGTTCTATGGTAAGTCCTAAAAATACTTTATAAACTTAAAAAAATAGTGCTATATATATATATATATATATATATATATATATATATATATATATATATATATATATATATATATATATATATATATATATATATATATATATATATATATATATATATATATATATATATATATATATATATATATATAAGCGATTTTACCGATTTTTATATATCAAATTTTGTATTATACTTAAATTATATTAAAAAATTTACTTATTTTAAACACGCTTTAAAATTGGAGCAAGTATTCTATAATTATTTATTTATTGCCTACAAAATTACAAATGTACTAAACAAGTAAGCAAAAAAATGGTGTCAAATCTAATAAAAAATTTTTTAAATTAAAATTCACAAGCGTAATATCCAGGAGCAAGTGGCAAAAGCTCTGAGAATCGGTATAAGGAATGTACAGAAACTTGTGCATGAAAAAAAAAACATAATTTACTTCCGAAGAAGATTTAGAAATGTACACGAAAAAATCCAAAGGCAAAAGACTTAAGTTACAATGCAAAAATGGATATTCATGATGCAATTTATGATTTATACACGTTAAAGACTAATATAAGACTTCAGAAACTTTTTAATATTATAGACTAAAAAATATTATCATCACTTGAAAAGTCCTCATCTTCTGAGTCGTCCTCAAATGGCGCAATGATCATTGGTGCGAATTCGACATCTAGAACTCGTTCTCAATTCCACCAATCCCATATTAATTTCTCCGTATGTTCCACAGATTTCTTCCAATACTACGGCGTAATATAATTTAATGAATCTTGCCAAACAATTTGCACTTCGTCTGATGTAAGACCATCGTTCACGTGTTTTTTGTAATATGATTTTGCCCCAGCCCATATTAATTCTATTGGTTAAACTGGCAATGGTATGGCGGCAGTCGTAAAACCTCATGTCCATTTTCCCGTAATATTTCATCTACGGCATATATTGTTGGTTTTTTAATAGATTTTGCCATTAAAAGAAGTTCTAGTTTCAGCATACATTTACACAAGTAAAGGATTTTGTTTTTGTTTTATTAGCCAGTCATAAATATCACTTTTCTTCCAGGATGAAGTAGGTTGTTTATTTAAGATTCTTGAATGATAAGATGCATTGTCCAGAATGATTAAAGATGGAGCATCTAAATTTGGAATCAGTCGTTCTTTTAACAACTTTTCAAACAGTTCACAGTTCATATTATCATGGTAGTCCACACTTTTGGATGTTGAAGAAAACAGTAAACTTGCACCTGTGAGAAATCTCGTTGAAGAACCTGCATGCAAAATAATGAACTGTTTTCCCGTCCCACACCCCTTTTTTCTCTTGACACTTTTTACAGACTCGTCCTGCCAAGATTTCGAACTACTTCCATTAGAAAATATCCAAGTCTCGTCTAAAAATACCACTTTCCTAAATTTTGAATTAACATTTTCCCTGTATTTCTTTAAAAACTAGATACGCTGACTTGCTATACGTGGCAACTCGCATAAAAATCTTCGATAACAGTCCTTTTTATATCGAAAATCCAACATTTTTATTAATTTTGACAACGATTTTAGTCCAATTTCCAGTATGCCTCGATTTTTTAAAGCTTCTTTAAAAACTTGAAGGGTTATATTACATTTTGAAGTGTATAAATCGTAAATTGCATTACGAACATCCATTTTCACGTTGTCACTTAAGTCTTCTGTCTTTGGATTTTTGCGTGTACATTTCTTAATCTTCTTCGGTAGTAAGTTATGCTTTTTTTCATGCACAATTTTCTGCATAGTCCTTATACGATTCCGAGAGCTTTTGCTACTGTCTCCTGGATATTGGCCGGTCAATTTTCATTTTCGTAATATTTTATTAGGTTTAATATAATTTTTTTCGCTTGTGGATGCAAAAAACCCGAAAATTGTTTTCTGTTACTCATTTTGTCACTGACTTGTCAATCTGACTTTGAAGTGACACCGTTCAAAGATTTTGCAGGGATTTATATGTTTATCCTCTTTTTTCATATGAAAATATCATAGGTCTATCTAATTCATCTTCCGGATTTTATGCGAAGGATATGATTACACGTAATAAAAGAAAAACAAATTTAAAAAGTTTGTCGTTAATAAATCGTATGACCCGCACGATAACACTGCTTTTGACTATATGTCTAAAAGATGATCTGGAAGACACGTAAGAAAATTCTTTTGAATCAGGCATTGAAATATTTGGTGAAAGAGAATCTTTCTTCTACATGTTCACACACCTTCAGAATTTTCACTTCAACCTTACATTATTTCTTTCATTTTAAATGCAATCTTCAAAACATTTTATAATATTGTACGTTATTTTTGTAAAATATGTGCGTTCTAATTATAATATATTATAAGTATTTAAAAAAGTTTTAAATACTTAGTTTTAGTTAGAGTTTACGATGTCACGTTCGAGATGTTTTAATTTCCCCCGAGTTCTTCAAGAAGATCCCTGCACTACAAATTTCTTTTTCTTGTTACAGAACGACGCTGTGCACCAAGCTGTAAAATCTTTAATTCAACAAGAATGCGAGCCGGAGAGATACGAATGTTTGTAAGTAGATTATTTATTTAATGTAACTTTATATTTACGAAACGAGATAAAATGTTACTTTCTTTTATTTACTTTATTTGCTGTTTCAGAATATTTTATTCGAACGTTTTAAAAACGTTATTCGCTACTTTTTAAAGTATTTAAAGTATGAAACTATTAGATCGTATGATTTACGGTTAGCAGGAAATCTCATTGTCCAGGAGTAAGTAAATCCGAGTAACTCATGGCTAATATAATAGTAAGTACACTCACATGCAAAAAAACGCAACAAGTTAATATTTGGTGAAATTTAAAGTTTCGTATTTTTTTTACATTTAGTCCAATTCTCATAACTTTTTCAGCAAACTGTAGATAAAATGACTAATTTCAACTTACAAATCTAATTTTTTGTTAAATGTTGGCGTTTTAGTCATTATACAGGGTTAAATAAAATGATTTTTTATAACCCTTATTTTAAAACATCCTGTTGAATAACTTCGTAATCAAATTATTTCAAAATACCAATTCTAGTTAAGAACCTTTTCTTTCATGCATTGTGTTTTTTGGCTCATGCCTTTACTGGTTTATTTTTAAGAGCGAAATAAATTTGTTATCAACAGTTTACTTTTACCTTAAGAAATGTTATTTTTTGACGAGGTGGCTTTGCTCGTTCTTGCCCTAATGTCAAGTTAACAGCTTACTTTATGAGTCTAGTAATAAAAAGACAACAACATATTGTTTTCCCCCTCCCTGTATTGTAAGCAACCTATTTTGACACTGCTTTAACAGACGTAAGTAAAAGTTACTCAACAAGGTATTGGTTGCCCTTAACGACAGGATGTAAGTCAACTTACATCCATAGGGAAATAATAATCTAAAATTATTATAAGTAGCTTTAGTTTTTGATTTCATCAACATATTACAAAAATCGGGTGATATTAATTGAAATGAATATTAATGGTACAATTATTACAATTATTCACATTTTTAACAAAATTTGGAAAGACTTTCTTCTCGATGTGTATTACATTTTCTGACTCCACAGATCCTTCATGTTTAACCAATGTTTCTGTCACTGTTGAAGCACTGTAAGAGACTTATGGCTGGGTCTTATTATAAAATTATTTATAATAAATGAATAAAATTTTATTGGCTACTTCCTTTTTATTATTGACGCTCTCAGCTACATAACTTTCCGCAATAGTAGCGGATTTCCATCCACCATGTCGCTTGATAGCTAATACATAAACTCCAGTATTTGCTAAGAAAGTTGACGAAGTTCTTCTAAAAGAATGTCCAGTATACATTTTGAAGTTCTCAAACTTCGCAATTTTACTAGGAATTGACGAAAACGTATTTTTCCCGACAGGCTGGTTTAAGCACTTTCCATTTTGTTATCGCATAAAGAAGCGCGGATTAACAGTCCTCATGTGGGATTTTGTATCAATGTACTTTTAAATTATTTTGAAATGACAAACCTGAGTGTCGTCACTTTTTGTCACTGTAAATCTACGTGACATTCCATTTTTGGAGTCAGGAATGGTCACAATTATGACTTTTTGACTTATTTTAACATTGTCCATTTTCATTTCACAGAGTTCATTAAAACGGCATGCTGCGGCAACTCCCATTACCATTACGACCTTCATCAATAAGTATATATCATCGGAGGCTTCAAACATGAACTTATTCACATCTTCCCTGTTAAACACATTCGATTTTTTTGGGTCTATAACCATCATTTTTTCTTTTCAAAAATTCTCGAAATTTTGGATACTTAGAAATATCTGTATTTTCCTCTATAAAAAGGGTGGACTTCAACATCGAATACTCACACCATAAGCTTGGTGGGGACTTCAATATAGCACTTTTTTCGTGGAAATACGCGAAAAAACAAGGTTTCTGAGACTGCAATAGCCATCTTGCTTTGGCACCAATTCTTAAAGGATTTATATGCTGCTTCATACTTTTTTTTCGACTTTTACGGTAGTTGAGATAAACAAACAATATTCGCTGATTTTTCTATGTCTGAAACATCCAGTTTGCCCACACAGAATCAAACAATTCGACTTCTTCAAACTTTTCGGTATAAATTGTCAACTTGACGTTGCTGATAAAATAAAAACTGCTTATGTTCCTCTGGCAACGGATCATCGCTGCCTTCATAATTTACTGAGGATGCTATCGAATGTAATGATAATGAAAATCCAAAAATATATTCAGCATTTTCTTGTAAATATAGAATAGAGGGAGGGGGAAAAATGTTATATACTATATGGGATGTAAGTACATTAACCAGTCTCGAAGCGAAGAAGATTTTTATAAATTATTTTATCAAAAGCTATAAAACATGAAAAATTATTTATTATAAATATTAATAGTACAATCTTTGCAATCTTTGGAATAAATTCCTGACGAAGCAGCCACGTTTGCTAAATTTGTAGTCAATACATTATTTTCATTACACAGGGTAACAAAATGAAAACAAAAATTTGGACCGGAAATCTAACACCTGATTTTAGATGTTTTTAATGTGCTGATTCCAAAAGCTCTAGTTTTTGAGATACAGGTTACAGGTTAATTGATATTTTTTTCTGATAAAGGACAACAAATAAAGAGATAAATATGTACTTAATCGTCAAAATAGAAATTTCTCAGAATCTAATTAACCAAATGGATACCTGGAATTGTCCCTGACCCAATGTTTCTATACTAGGAACTACTCAATACACTGCTCTTAATTACTTTTATACCTGTAATTGCCTATGACCCGATCCTTCTATACCTGCTTGGCTGTACTCGATTTAGTATATTACTGAGTTTTCCCAAGTAAAGTTGTGCTATCATTTTGTGTAAATTTTGGTCGTTTTGTAGTATCAAGACACTAAACTGAAACAATGGCATCCACAAGCAGACGTCCTGTGTAAATCATCCCGATGTTTTTTGTTATGTGTGTGGTGAATACACTTTGAAAGAGAGCAGAAATTCATTTAGGAGATCAAGATAAATCTTGGGCCCCACATTTCATATGTAAAACATGTGTTGAACGTTTGCGACAGTCGACAACTGGAAAGAGGAAGTTCCTAAAGTTTAGGGTACCAATGGTTTGGAGAGAACCGCGAAACCATCATGACGACTGCTATTTTTGTCTCGTTAATACTAAAGGCATAAATAGAAACAATAGATACAAATAGGCATATCCTGATCTAGATTCTGCAAGAAGGCTTGTAGCGCATTCGGAAGAAATACCCGTTCCATCATTCAGCAGTCTACCCGAACTGAACGAAAATGACTTGGTATTCTGTAACAATATAAAAGGGCTCTTAGAAAAAATAGGTTTGCCTGAATACACTCCAGGTGATTGGCGCCTTTTTATTGACAGTTCAAAATATAGTTTAAAATATGTTCTTTTACATAACGGTAACAAATATGGCTCAATTCCTATTGGTCATTCTACTACCATGAAGGAAGAATATGAAACAAATGCATTAGTTTTGAGAAAAATTAAATACGAAGAACATCAGTGGGCAATTTGTATTAATTTAAAAATGGTTACTCCTTGGACAGCAGAATGGTTATACAAAATATCCTTGTTTTTTGTGCCTTTTGGACAGCAGAGCTAAAAATGAGCAATGGGTTAACAAAAATTAGCCTTCAAGAGATGTCATGATTCAAGGAAAACAAAATGTGATCAACGAACCTTTGGTTTCAAGAGAAAAAAATCTTACTTCCGTCCTTGCATATCAAACTAGGCCTGATGAAGCAATTTGTGAAGGCTTTAAATCGAGATGGAAATTGTTTTGGGTATTTGTCACGTAAATTTCCTGGCATTAGCATGGAAAAACTAAAAGCTGGTATATTTGATGGTCCTCAAATAAGGCAACTTGTTAAAGATCCACAATTCACTACATCAATGAGCGAGACTGAATCTAACGCTTGGTGTTCATTTGTTCAAGTAGTACAAAATATTCTTGGCAATCATCAAGCAGAGAATTACGTAGAATTAGTGGAAACTATGCTTTCAAATTTTAATATTCTCGGCTGTAACATGAGTATAAAAGTTCACTATCCCCACAGCCACTTAGATCGTTTTCCAGAAAACTTAGGTGATTGTAGTGAAGAACAGGGGAAAGATTCCATCAGGATATTAAAACTATTGAAGATCGTTATCAAGGACGATGGACTACTGCTGGGGCCTTCAGCGGGGCTGCCCTAGTAAACTCCATTCTAGAAAGTCATATAAAAGGAAATTTTTATGTGATTAGTGACTAATGTAATTATGTAAATTAAGCAGTAAATACTTAAATCCATGTGTCTTTGTTTTTTTAACTGGCAATAGTAATATTATATATTATAACAGTTATAACGTAAAATATATACACAATTTTTTTTTTAAACTAGATCTGATAGACAAAATCTGAGAACTTTTTTACATTCTGCATCCAAAAATTACCCAGGAACAGTTAAAAAATCGCAGGCTCCAAAATGTGTGTTGGCCTGTGTTATTTATGCTCGTCGTCTGATGGCATTGTTTCATTTTTTTCCAAAGTTTTACCCGTTTCACCCAGAATTTTGGATACTATTTTTTTTTTATTTTCTGCAGAATTTTCAATGTGGCTTTCCGCAACCACGTTGGATAGTCAGCTTGATGCTTTACTGTTAGAATGTCAGCTCCTGAATCTGCCAGTAGGGACGTAGATAATCTTCGGAAGCAATGCTCCGTATATTCTTCTGGATGTTCAAGTTTGAGATACAAAGCAATTTGTTTTGGCAAGGATCCAAAAGAATTAATGCCAACCGGTTGCTTCATACACACACCATTTCGAAATTGGATAAAAAACCTACCATGCTCGATGGTACATGGGCGAAGATCAATGTATTTCCGAACTAGTTGGATCATGTCTATCTCTTAAATATTTCCAGATGTTGCATAGAATTTCCTGGCTATTTTTCGTTTTCGTTGTCGGTAAAAAAAACGAAAACACCGCCCTTCATCCTTGATATTTTCCAACAACAAATTGGTTAACTCCTTTCGCCTTTAAACCCAATAATCAATGCTACTTTCATAAATTAGTATTTTTTGTCATCCGCTTGGAATGTTGTAATATTGGTTTTAGTAA
This sequence comes from Kuschelorhynchus macadamiae, assembly GCA_030620095.1. Classification (NCBI taxonomy): domain Eukaryota; kingdom Metazoa; phylum Arthropoda; class Insecta; order Coleoptera; family Curculionidae; genus Kuschelorhynchus; species Kuschelorhynchus macadamiae. Next base: position 2,399,342 of record JAUTXW010000779.1, on the reverse strand, counting down.
ATAACCTTGACTTTTTTGATTGATATCCCTCAGATTTTCTTTTGAGGAGGGCCACTAAATTTCTAAATTTGCTGATTGATATCAATATTGAGTTAAATCATTGTTCTTACCATAGAATAAAAGGCCCAGAGAGATGAAGGTCTATAGTTAGTAGATAACTCACCGAAGTATACAATAAATACCTTTTCATTTCCAAAGTTCTGCACTTTCTTCTCTCTGCACCATTTTTGGAACCTATTGAAAATATATTAATATCTAGCCTGGATTTTTCGGGAGGCAACTCGTCAATTACCCCCAAGTGCAAACAGGCAACAGCTAATAGATAGGTGTTTTATGCTTGCTTTAAAATTTGTTTAATAAAAATATGTGTGTATTTTAACAGTCGTGCGTCAGACGTAAATAAAATGTTGTACAATACATGTGAGTTAACCTCATTAAGATACTTGTGTAGTTCCAAAAAAAAGTTACAATTATATATTTAAAACAGTTGATAGAATTCATGCAAGACTGTAAGAAGCAATGTGACTATGTAAATGGATAAGATGCAGAGAAAATAATATGTGGGTAACGCATGATCTAATTGAAGTTAATGTCATTGCGCGATAAGTCATATAAAAAAATTGTGTCAAAATCGGGACCAAGAATCGATGAACGATTTTACGGCTTTAAAAAATAGAGTAAGTAATAGAGTTAAGACATTAAAAAATAGACATTTTAGAAATAAGTGGGAGAATACAGGTAATGACATTAAAAAACAGAGTCGTTATGTCAACGATATAATAAAAAATAAAAATTCTCATATTGAAATTGCCTTAGTATTAATAGTATAAATTATACTAATCCATCGGATATAGCCAACCGACTAAATGAGCATTTTTCATTGGTAGGAAAAAATATTGTCCAGGAATTGGATAATGAGATTGAGGCACTAGACACACAATATAATAATGCTTTTGCTGAAGTACTTTGTGAACACTCTTTATATATTAGTCCCTTTGATGACTGGGAAATCAGGGATATTATCATGGATCTTAAAAAGGCGTCTGCTCCAGGACACGATTAAATCACTGTCCTGGACATTTTAAATATAATACATTATGTGATTCCCATATTGGTAAGGCTGATAAATGACATCTTATCCACTGGTAACTTCCCTGGCAAACTAAAAAGTACCAGAATAGGTCCCATATTTAAATCAGGCAACAAGGAGGACAGAAATAATTATAGGCCTATTAGTCTGATTAGTGTTGTCTCTACAATTAACGAAAAAAATAATTAAAAAACGAAGTTTTATGGAAACATTTATTCCTACAGATGATTTTCAATATGGATTTATCAAAAACAATTCTACACTGAGTGCGACTATAGATTTAGTTAATAAAGTAGCAACTGAGTTGAATAATCGGATAATAGTAGTGGCTGTGGTCGTTGACCTTAAAACGGCATTCGACGTCGTAAATGTTAACACATTTTTGTATAAATTAAATGTGTTGGGCTTTCGTGGTAGAATGAACAATCTGTTAAGGTCGTACTTAGTGGGTAGAAAGCAATGTGTAAAGATTGATGAATTGGTTAGTGAAACTAGATCTAATGAGTGCGGGGTGCTCCAAGGCTCAGTCTTGGGGCCATTGCTGTACTCCTTGTATGTCCTGAGCTTGAAGGTTTCTGAGCTGAAAGCACACTATTACACATTTGCCCACGATACTGTGTTGCTTTACAGCTCGGAAAATGCTGAACAGCTAGAAAATATAGTAAATACGGACATAAAACTCGATTCAGATTGGCTATTATACAACAAAATCAATGTAAAAAAAACGAAATGTATCATTTTTAAACAAAAAAATAAATTTGTTCGTAATCCTGTAATTAAAATAAATAATATTGAAGTTGAACAACTGAAACAGATGAAATATTTAGGCTTGTATATTGGTAGTGATTTAAATAGGACATAATCATATAAAGAATAAAATAGCTACTATAATTAGTGGCTTACACAAAATAAAAAATTATGTTAGTAACAGTAGTAATAGCATTTGCCTCTCGCATTTTCGATACCAGACACCTGGAACTGTGGTTTTGAACAATATTCAGGTACTACAAAATAAAGTTTTGAAAGCTCTTTTTAGTTTCAACCGGCTAACCCACACAGAGTTCCTTTGCAGGGAGCTAGGCGTATACGACATGCGAGGGCTTTTGGAATTCGAACAGTGTAAATAAGTCTATAGAATTATAAGTAAGAGTCAAAAAAAGCAATACAAGATTATATTTCATAGCTATGTCCATCTATATAACTTACAAACATGTAATAATATCTATCTAGATAACATAAGAACAAATAAGGGCGTAAATATTCCGATATCTCAGGCAGCTCAAGTGTTTAACAACCTACCTGTTTCTATAAAAAATGTAATGAAATTCATAGCCATTTACAGAATAAAATAGTGTTGCCAAAAAATTGTATTTATCCCCTAGACCATTGAGCTAGCATTGATTAGGGGTTACTAGTATAAGGATTGTACTTTTCACTGTAAACTGTTTGCAAATAAAGAATTTCAAAAAAAAATTAACATAAAGAATGCGTTCATTTAAGCTTTTAATGGTGTTTGTAAACAAAAAGAGTATCATATACGTGTTAAAAGTGATTTTATTTTGCTCGAATGGATGGAATACTCCTCCTTCGGCGTCGTGTTTAAAACTCGTAGAATAAAAAGTCACTTTTACCCCTTATATCACAACTAACTATCTAACTGCTAAAAAAAAGTTACGTATTTTCTATCATTTCTATTGGCTAATATAAATCTACGAACTCTAATGCAGATCAATGCAATAGTGCACAGTATCAATGAAAGTATTCTAGGGGTTCGTTTGAATGGATAAAATAAATTTGCTTTCACTCAAATCCGCTGGCCTGGAGCAAAAGTCAAAGCATTGACTGTAAACCCGCGCGTTTGAGACCTGACACAATATAAATGTTTACTTAGGTAACTCGAAACACAACTGAATCGATCCTCTTGGCGAGTATTGTTAAGTTCTCTTTCTAGAACTGTTAAGGGAAACTTTGAAATCCTTTTCGAAGTATTTGTTTTCTTTACCGCAGCGGCCAAGGATTAGAACTGTGATTGATTTAATTATAAAGGTTCTAAAGACGTTTTAATTAAAATGTTAGATTGTTAAATGATGATTTTAATCATCTGTAGCAATGAAAATCAGTAAGGTGGGTGAAGTTGAACAGGTGTCCAAAGCTGGTTGTAAATCCAGAGTATTTCGGTTTAAGATAGAAAAATGTGATGTTCACATCATTATGCTATTTTTTGTATAAAGCAATATATTTATAACAAAAATTCCATAGCCACTTTGATTTTAAATCTACAGAATGAAATTGAAGAGTTTGCATTTTTCGCCACATATTGCAGCTCGGTGACTCTATACAGTGTGTCCCAGATTCGCTTCTCTATATAGAGATCTCGGCTCCTATTACTAAATGGGGAAAGTTTTATAGGAAACTTACTGCATTCGATATCTGGCTTCAGATTTACGATCGATCAATAAGTTTGGGAAATATCGTCGAAAAACCGAAAATAGCGGATGTCCTTTTTCGCCAGTATATCCAGAACGGTAAATTTGACAGCTGTCAAAAGGTGACATTATTCGGACATATTTTTAGGACAAATAAGATGGCGTATACGACACGTCTTCATTGTTTTTTGTTAACCCGCAACCCGCCCCAACTTTCATTTTTCTTATGACCGCCATATTGGATTTTTCGATTTTTGGAAAGAGCCTAAAATTTCCAATCTAGTGATATCTCAAAAGTGCATTAAAGATTTTAGTGTCATTAAAATATCACACTTCGTAAATTAGGTTTCAATGTTTTTAAAGGAGACCATGATTTATTTGTCACAAGATTACATTAATAAAGTAAGTAATGTATTGAACGCATTGAATTTTCAATAGAACATGAACGTAAATAACGACTTAAAAAATCTAAATGAGCTTTAACTACTTTGTAAGTGGTTAACATTAATTTACAAATCTACAAAATGACATCCATTTGCATCGAGACATTTTTGACAATTGGTGACTGTTTTTCGTACAACCCTGGTAAGTCTATTTCGGTTAATATTTCTAAATGTGTCCAGAACTCCAAGGGCGACAGGTCAGGGGATCTAGGAGGCTAAGATATTGGACCATTTAAAGAAATTAATCTTTCGTCAAACTGCTCTCTTAAGAAGTTCCTGACTTGAATGGTATTGTGAGCCGGACATCCGTCTTGTTGAAACCAAGTTCTTCTTAATTCATCTTCATTTAGAATAGTTCGTAAGGCTGGTACAACCTGGTTTCGCAAAAGCTCTAGGTACCTCTGCCCGTTTAGGTTGTAGTCAAACAAAAATGGTCCAATAAGTCGATTTCCCGAAATGGTTAATAATTTATAAATAGGTGCCCAACAGTCAAGGGCGGCAGGGTCGGCCGGGTGGTACTAAAAACTATAAATTATAAAGGGAAAATTATCTTTATTAAAAAGTAGATATTTTCTTTTCAAAAATAATTATCGAGACATTCCGTAATGAATGAGCTTGTATACAGTTGAAACCTATTCAGCTTTATTATGAAAAAGAAAAACATATTTGGTTAGCGGGAAGTAATAGCCGTAATAAATTATTTTGTTGGTATTGCATATTAATTTCGGAAATACTAAATCAATTTATTTTAGTAATAATAATCTTAAAGAAGTATACCGTGCCTTAATAAAACATAAAATATCAAAAGAACAAACTCCTTGCGCTTTAAAATTTAAATTATTCGGAAATACAGCTGAACGCCTTTCTATAAATCCTAATGGAAATCGCAAATAATTCCACATTTGATTAGTATGGTATTTTTTTCATAACGCAAGAACTAGGATTCCCGGGTAATAATAAATCATTAAATTCAGACAATCAAAATAATTTTAGAGAATTAGCTAAATCTGCAGAAAATTTAGATAAAGTGTTAATCAATTTATAGAACCCAATTCTATTTTTATAGGTTCTTCGAAACTACAATACAAAATGATTGAATAAAAATGTAATACAATATCAAAAAAGTAAGTTAACTGATTAGAGTAGAACGTTTTACTTTTTTTATTAGATTATACTCTTTTAGTATCATTGAAGAACTAAACGAAAAAAAAAGATAATTATTTGACCATCATTTGGTGCCTATTTAAAAAAGATTGGTTAGATCAACTTATCAATAATCCCAAACCAAACGTTACTTCCAAATCTGATCTGTAGACGTCTCTCTGCCACTTCGTGAGGATTTTGCACAGCCCAATGATGACGGTTGTGCCTATTAAAGACTCCACAATTCGTGAACCTGCTCTCATTGGACCACAAGACATGATTTACAAAATCAGGATTTTCATTACATCTTCTAGTATACCACTCACAGAACTGTAGTCGTCTTTGAAAATCAGTTTCTTTAAGTCCTTGTACTATTATGGGTTTGTATGGATGGTACTTATTCTTTTTTGAGACTCTCTGTACTGTTGATTTTGGCACATTAGATTCCTGTTCTACAGTTCTTAACGATGCACTAGGGTTTTCGTTGATAGCTTCTGTCTCGATTTTGATTGTTATTATTGTATCCGCTTCTAGGTTGTTCGAAGGCACCATGGTTAATTAAATTAACTACGATTTTCCTGAATTGGGTTTTATGAGGCTGCCATCGTTCTCCAAATACCTTGTTGAGGTAAAGTCGGCGTTTCTGTATGATTGAAAGTACAGAGCCAACATGTCAACCTTTTCTTCATTTGAATACAAAATGCCGGCCATTTTCTATAGGTTTTGACAATTTATATGTCAGATTTATGATTTTATTGGGATAAAAGCGTACCTACTACTTATTAAAACACAACTTTGATACTTTCAACTATTTAACTTAACGTCAAAGTCAAAATCCAATTTTGTTACAGATAAATCATGGCCTCCTTAGAAAAGCATTGGGAGCTAACATTACTTTAAATCATGGCCTCCTTAGAAAAAACTGAAACCTAACTTTACGAAGTGTAATATTTCGATGATACTAAAATCTTTAATGCACTTTTGAGATACCACTAGACTGGAAATTTTAGGCTCTTTCCAAAAATCGAAAAATCCAATATGGCGGCCATAAGAAAAATGAAAGTTTAGGCGGGTTGCGGGTTAACAAAAAACAATGAAGACGTATCGTATACGCCATCTTATTTGTTCTGAAAATGTGTCCGAATAATGTCACATTTTGGCAGCTGTCAAATTTACCGTTCTGGATATACTGTCCAAAAACAAAATCCGCCATTTTCGGTTTTTCCCGATATTTCCAAAAACAATTGATCGATCGAAAATCTGAAGCCGGATATCGAATGCAGTTTCCTCTAAAACTTTCCCCATTTAACCTTTGCTGTAGGTATAATAGGAGCCGAGATCCTTCTATAAAGAAGCGAATCTGGTACACACTGTATAATATCAAAGGTTTAAATAATTATTTTGGTATAATTTTTCTCGTAGAATTCAGTGACGTAGTTAATTCTTTTATAGTTGCTTTCGTTTTTGAGTTATAAATTAAACTTGCGTTTTTTTAATTGACCACCCTGTATATTTTTACAAAATATGATTCTGATCTTTATGGGTTTTTCAGTCATATATAATTTTCTATAGTTGTTCTAAAATTAGATACAAAATTTAATATTTTCCATATTTTTGTAGTGTGCTGTAGTTGTGTAGTCGATCGTCATTTAATAAAAAAATCGGTAACTTTGCTTTATCCAGAAATTCCCCTTTTACAATTTTTTTTTCCATTTGCCAAAAATAGTGAAATGTTACCCAATTTAGTTCAGTACGTAGTCACAATATATATGTGTTATACAGGGTGTTAAAAAAGTACGCTGCCAAACTTCAAGGGACGATTCCTCGCATTATTCTAAGACAAAAAGTTTATATAAACATAGTTCTGAAAACGGATAGTTTTCAAGATACAGGGTGTTAAATTTCTATGAAAAAAAATGTTTTTCTATCATAACTTTTATACCACTCTAGATATTTTTATTAAATTTGGTGTACATCTTTTACCTATTAAAGAGCAGTTTTTGATGCAAAAGTATTTTTTAAATTTCTACCAGTGGCGTTCGTACGGAGTTTGGACAGAATGTTTATTAAGAAAAAAATGATACGCCACTGCTTTTTCTAAAAACAAAAATTATTTTTGCAATTCCCATTTAATTTTAAGCAAATTTGGTCTCTAGACTTACCTTCGTACGACGCACAATTTTTATGTAAAAAAATAAAAACAATTTTCATACATCTACTGTAATCCGAATCCAATTTGCAAGGATAATTTTTTGTATAATCCGCTACTGTTTAATTTTTATGAAACATACCTATTTGGAAGTGGGCACGCGTAATGCTGTGGTTAGAATAAAACATTAAATAAATAAAAAAAAACTAAACAACACCAAGACGTTTATTAATAAAATAATTCTAAACCAAACATAACTTAACCAACCTTACAAATAATAATTTCACAGAATTTAATTTTAAAGTAACTGCTGGAAATGGCCTCCCCCGACTTCAATACATGCGTTTGTACGCCTTATTAGCGACTGGCGAACCCTTTCGAAAATACCAGGAGTGTTCCTAATAATTTCACAGGACTCTTCTATCCGATTTCGTAGATCGTCTTCGCTTCGAACTGGTGTTGTGTAAACTAATGCTTTAAGGTGTCCCCAGAGAAAGAAATCTATTGGATTAATATCAGGTGATCTGGGTGGCCAAAATTGTGGTCCTGCACGCCCAATCCAGCGATCGGTATAATTTTGATCTAGGTACTGACGTGCCACTAAACTGAAGTGCGGTGGAGCACCGTCATGCATAAACCACATAGAACGCCTTTGCCTTAGTGGAACATCTTCCAAAAGTTCAGGTAAAACATGTTCAATAAATTGTCTATACTCCTCACCAGTAAGCCTGCTAGGCAGAAAGTGAGGCCCGATAAGGAAATCTCCTACAACTCCAATCCAAACATTTACAGAAAACTGCCCTTGGAAATGATTTTCAATTATGGCGTGAGGATTTTCATCGGCCCACACATGATTGTTATGAAAATTTATGATTGCGTTACGGGAAAAACATGCCTCGTCCGTAAACAACACCTGAGATAAAAACCTTGGATTTTGCATTAACTTATTTCCTACCCATCTACAAAAAGCCACTCTTAGCGCAAAATCTCTTGGCAAAAGAGCTTGGACACGTTGCGAATGATATGGATAAAGTTGTTGATCCTTTAAAATTTGCCATACTAATACGTGAGTAATGTTTAATTCAGTCGCAATTTTTCTCGTACTAGTTTCTGGGTTTTCATCAATTGCATTTAGGACAGCTTCCTCTATCTGAACCATTCTTACTGTTCTTGGTCTCCCTATAAGGGCAGCAGACTTCTTAAAACTACCCGTTTCACAAAGTTTGGAGTGAATATTTGCAAAAAATTGTCTGTTAGGTAGTGGACGGTCAGGATATCTTTCTTGATACATCCGTCTAGCGGCGCGAGCGTTACCATCAGCCATTCCATAAACGAAATGCATGTCTGCCATTTCACGGTTTGTAAACTGAACCATTTTTACCGAAAGAAAATTAAATAAACTTTTAAAAATTACACAAGTGCATCTTTATTAATAGTTTTGACAACTGTCATGTTATTGTTATAAACAAACGAAGAACTGTCGTTTAGCAAAGCAAAGCCCACCTTGACAATTTAGGTTTCTTTGACTACTGAATTAAATTGCAGTTTGTTTCTTAAATTTTCCTACCAAATTGTTAGTTCTATTAAAAAAAATACATTTAGAAATGAGGGTTTAATAGTGAATTGTAATAAATTAAAAAAAGGAAAATTAAGCTCGCGAATGGCAAATACAAATCACAAGTGTTGGCGCAAAAAAGTTTGGGAGATAAAAGGGGACATGACCCAGAGTCACTCAGTAGATTATTCCAAATTTATAATTATTTCTTTTTATGGGTACTACTAACAGCATTACGCGTGCCAACTTTCAAATAATATGTTTAATAAAAATAAACAGAAGCGGATTTTACATAAAATTACCATTGCAAAATTGCATTTGGATTGCAATGATTTTTATTTTTTTACGCGAAAACCGTGTGTCGGACAAAAGTAAGTCTGAAGACCAAATTTTCTTTAAATTAAACGGAGATTTCAAAAATAATTTTTGTTTTCAAAAGAAGCAGTGGCGTATCTTTTTTTTCTTAAAAAATATTAATTTCAAACCCCGTAGGGACGCCACTAGAAGAAATAAAAAAAAACCTTTTGCATCAAACACTGTCCTTTAATGGGTAAAAGATGCACACCAAATTTGATAAACATACCTAGAGTGTTATAAAAGCTATAATAGAAAAACAAGTTTTTTCTTAGAACTTTAACACCCTGTATCTTAAAAACTATTCGTTTTCAGAACTATGTTTATTTAAACTTTTTGTCTTAGAATAATGCGAGGAATCGTCCCTTGAAGTTTGGCAGCGTACTTTTTTAACGCCCTGTATATACTGTCTTTTCAAAACTTATCATTGGTCGCCATTTTATTCCATCGTATTGGATTCCTTACAATATTTTACCAAATTCTAGCTATGCCACACTTGACTTTTGGGCATAATTTAAAATATATTCAATAAGTAGTTTTTACATTCACACATACTGCCATTTTGTTACATCATGTCGCATTCGTACCAGTTTATCCCATTTTCACATTTAATTTTTCTGCAAAATTAAAGTCAATTGAACAATATTGTTTTACGTTGATTCTTTAAAAAAACTATTGGCCGCCATTTTGTTTCGCCATCTTAAATTCGTACCACAACTTTACCAATTTATCTCTGTATCACACTTAATTCTTGAACAAAAATTAAAATTAATTTAATAACTAATATTTTCAGGCTGATTTTTTAAATATTTTATTAGGTCGCTATTTTGTTTTGCTATCTTAGATTCATATCAAAATGTTACTTGTTCATTCCTATGTAAAACTTGATATTTGTGCAAAATTTGAGGTAAATTGAATAATTAGTTTTATTAGTAATGTTTATTTAACTTCTTGAGTCTTTTTAAATTTTCGACGTTTGGCAACTTTATTGTTGCATTCTCAGGACACACATCTAGATTCTATATCCTGCGTGAAATCCATATTATCAGTCTTTAGCTACTCCGTTGGTCTGCAGATATTTACCAGATATTAAGTTTCTAATGGTTAACAATCCCCTTGTTATGCTAGGTTGGTGTATTATTTGGGGTTATGATTCAGTAAAAAAAACAGAAGTCTTTTTATAAATTGTCGCCATTTCGCAACTTTAATGTTGCATCCTCAGGACACATAGATTTTATATTCTGCATGACACCCATATTATCAGTCTTTACCTACTCCTTTGGTGCGCAGATATTTCCTAACAGAACAACAAGAAGATCCATAACGAAAACCGTTTTGAAACGTATTATCTGGAAACATCTGAGGACCAACGGAGTAGGTAAAGACTGATAATATGGGTTTCATGCAGGATATAAAATTTGTATATGTGTCCTGAGTGATGCGAAACGTAGACAATTTAAAAAGAGACATTTTTTTTACAGAGTCCTAACCCTAAGTAACACACTACCCTAACATAAAAACAAGAGGATCGTTAACGAAAACCATTTAGAATCCGAATATCAGGGAAATATCAGCGGACCAACCTAGTAGGTAAAGACTGTAATATGGTTTAATGCAGGATATAGAACTCAGATGTGTTCTGAGGATGCAACTATAAAGTTACGAAACGTCGACAATTTAAAAAAGTCGTTTTTGCTGGATCCTAACTCCAAATGATACACCACCTTAACATAACAGCAAGAGGATCGTTAACGAAAACCATTTAGAAACTTAATATGTGGGAAATATATGAGGACCAAAGGAGTAGGTAAAGACTGATAATATGGGTTTGCTGCAAGATATAGGATCTATATATGTGTCCTCAGGATGCAAGAATAAAGTTGAGAAATGTCGACAATTTAAAAAAAAACTTTCTTTTTTTTACTGGATCTTAACAAATAATACATCACTCTAACAAAAATTTTTTTTGTTAGAGTTATCTTGGATTTTTACCAAAATATTATCAGGTCACTCCCATATGAGCCTTAATTTTTGGTCAAAATTTTAAATCACTCAAGAAGTAGTATTTAACCCTTTCGGTATGGCACGTTCCTGAACATTTATACCGATACGGCCGGGAGGTTTTTACATTGCCCTCCGGCCTGACGTCGGACATATCCGTCACATGAAAACATACTTAATTTTATGAAAAAACAAATGTAAAAATAAAGTATTTGAGAACATATTTTTATTTTATGAAACGTCGTAGGAGACCTTATAGATTAATTGTAGAATATTGAACAACCTTAAAATTTAGATGCATAAATAAAAATATTTTATAACTAGTGATAAACATTATTTTATTAGGTATAGGTATAGAATATTAAACCACATTAAAAAGTAGCCTTTTCATGGTATATTTGGAAGCAAGGGACCACACATAATCCAACATCGCATGTTTGGCACATATTGCTGGATTCTTTTCTTCTTGGTTGCCTCTTCTTTGTATGAGAACAAACCCAACATCTTCTGGACCCACTCTCGGAACTTCCTGGTTTTCGTGGAACTAACACTGGAAAATGTCTGCTGAAGTCTGGCGTTGCCCAAATCGGGATGTGTAGGTTTTATTGTTTCTGAATAATATCTGCAAGGAAAAAATAAATTTAAATAAAGACAATCGATAACCACTAAGAAATAAATAAACGTTACCTTTGTAGGAGTTAGTTAGTTAGTTTAGGAGTTAGTTTGTCTAGTGGAAAACATTGCGTGTGCGTTTAGAAGTGTTAAGTCAATCAAATGGAAAAATAACTTTTTATACATCATATCTGATCTGTCGACAGCCCCCATTTGACTGTTGTACTCCAGAATACATAACGGTTTTATAACATTCTCATTAGTAGACTTATTGATTTTCGGTAAAGCTATCAATTTATTTTTATGCATACTGGTCAGCATCACAACTTCACGCCGATCTTTCCATTTGAGTGCCAATAAATGTTCACTACTTCTCCACTCAGTTTCACCTTGTTTCAATTTTTTGTTAAAGATTGGCATATGTTTCCTGTTTTGCCTAACAGTACCACACGAGTTAGTTTTATGTCGAAATAAAAAAGTTGACAGGGTAGGACTGGTATAAAAGTTATCCGTATAAATAGAATGCCTCTTGTTAAGGTATGGCTCCAGAAGTTTCGCAACAACAGCCCCTGAAGCACCAAGATTATCCTTGTCTTCGGTTTTTACATTAGTGTCTTTGCCCGAGTATACTAAAAAGTCTAACACAATGCCTGTTTCGCAATCACGCAATACGTACAGTTTTGGACTTGATATACTGTTTGAATAATAATTTTCTTTCAAGATATTTAGTACGTTCTCAACTTTGAACAGCCTATTACCAGCTGGAGCAATTTCATTGTTGGAGAAATGTAAATAACTTTGTATTTCAAAATACCTGTCTCTTGGCTTGTGTTTGAATGCTAGAGAGAGAGAAGTAAGTAGTCTTGGGCCAATATTCTTTCACGCTCAGTTTTTTATTGCGAGGCATAAGTAAAGTTGCCAAAAAAACGTAAAATTCTGAGCGTTCAATAGGCTTCTAGTTTTTTGCATTTTCCTGACGTGCATACCTGTTTGTTTCTTCTAAAATAGTATCTACTATGTTTTATGTAAACAAATTAAGAAAATAGTCAACTTTCTTTGAGTTTTCATCGAGGGTATCGTTTTTTACACCACTATTGGTTGCGTCAAATTCGTGTATTTTAGGCGAGAATTCATTTTTGGACCAAATTATTTCCAGATCGTTTTGGTGAGTAATATCAAGATCTACAATTCCTACCTCATGCTGCTGATTTTGTTGTTCGTTTTCCGGTTCGAATTTCTCTACACTGTCGCTTTCGTTACTTTCAGATTCCCCTGAACTTGGATTATACTCGCTTCCGCTATCGAGAAAAGGATCTTCACTATCGTCGGACAAGTAAATATTTTCATCACCCACAGTGTTCAAAATAGAATTTAAGTCCTTTTCACTCAACCCACATTGTCCACCACTATCAACTTTTAGCCGTTTCGGCCTGCTACGGCCTTGAGACGAACTGGCCTGCCCCTCCGACATGATCCGAACGTACTGACGCTTCTAGAATTCACACTGGATTCAAATATCAATGTGTTCGCCGGACGTCAGGTATTTCCGACACTGACGGGTTACTTCGACACCCGGCCATACAGCAAAAGTTGTCCGTCGGATCAAGTCGGCGGCAGGCCGTCTCTGAATGTAAGTTATGAGGAGTGGCGGAAATGGACGGCGGGGGTGACATTAGAAGAAAAAACCTTGAACGGATATATTCGTCACCCGGCCGCAACGGCACATTGCTTTCTGCCGGTTATATCCGGCACCCGTACCGAAAGGGTTAAGCTAAGCCGCGAATTAGCAGACGACAAACAGACCGACGGAGTGACCGACGAAATTGATAAGACATATTTTTTGGCATCTATAGACGCTAAAACGTTATAATGTGTAAAACTTGAGGGAGATTTTTTCACGATTACAAACATTTTATTTGCGGTCATCTTGAATTGGTACCAGATTTTTACGAGTTGATCCCTATACCACAATTAGTTATGGCACACAATTTGAAATCAAACCAAGCAGTTTTTCAGGCTAAATTTTTATTATGCCACTATCTTGGATTCGTATCAATTTAATTTAACGGGCCATAAGTTTACAACTGAGGAAATACTAAACAAACTGAATTCCCTCGACACTAACAAGGGTGCTGGTCATGATGGTTTTTCCCCATATTTCCTTAAGAAATGTGCATCGACGATGGCTGAACCACTCAGGATTATTTTTCAGAAGTCCTTCGACGGGGCTTGGTTTCCGACTCTTTGGAAACAGTCAACGCTTTTTCCGGTTTTCAAAAATGGATCTAAGAACCAAGTTACTAACTATCGAGGTATCTCTTTATACTTTCAATAATCCCCAAGGTATTTGAGTCAATAATCACCGATGAATTATTTAATAACATTACATAAGTCCGAAACAGCATGGTTTTTACAGAGGCAGATCTACAGCCACAAATTTAGCAGAGTTCCAGGCTTACCTCAACAAAAATATTGAGAAAGGCGTTCAAATCGATGTCATTTTCACTGATATGACAACAGCATTCGACAGTGTATCACATGATTTGCTTCTAATGAAGTTAGAGTCACTGGGATTGAATGTGTTCTATCTTGGTTGGATTAGATCATACCTAAGCAGACGAACCCAAAGAGTGAAGTTGAGTGGTGTCACTTTAAAAGAAATTAAGGCTACCTCTGGTGTACCACAAGGATCGCACTTGGGTCCAGTACTATTTTTGTTGTTTGTGAACGATGTTGTCTCCACGTTTGAGAACTGTGAGTGTCTTCTTTATGCAGATGACTTAAAATTTTTTCGTGTTGTCAATACTGTTGAAGATTGCGAACTTATACAAAGTGACATTAATATTTTTACATTTTTACTCATGGTGCCGCAAAACAGTTTTTCCCGTCGTAAAGAGCCACTTAAACTTCATTATCGACTCAGTGATGTTTTTTTGTCCGAAGTGGAAAGCTTCAATGATTTGGGTGTAATTTTTGACTCTGAACCTAATTTTAATGCACACGTAGATAACATCATACTTAAAAGCTACAGAATGTTAGGTTTTATCAGAAGAAACTGTGATAATGTTAATGACACCAAAGCCTTAAAAATCTTATATAATTGTTTAGTTCGTAGTATTCTGGAGTATAATTGTATAGTGTGATCTCCTTATTATAACTTACATATTAAACGCCTTGAAAACGTACAAAATAAGTTCTGTAAGTTCCTTTTATTTAAGATGCATTTTCCTTACAAAGATATTCCTTATCAAACAAGAACTCTCTTGGTTGGTTTGGCCATTTTAGAAAGGAGAAGGCGTAACGCGATGATGTTTTTCCTTTTTAAACTGTTAAATGGAATGATCGAAAGTAGTGAACTTCTATCGCGCATTTATTTAAGAGCTCCGATCCGGATAACTCGTAGACATCTGTTTTATGAAAGACCACACCGTACAAATTGTGGCTTTAGAGGAGTAACTGACCGCCTGGTAAAAAAACCTACAATGATTTCTATACTAACTGTGATATATTCGTCTGTTCCTTTGCAAATATTAAAAATATTATCTTAAACACTTAATTTTTTTTCTCATTAATTTATTATTGATATTAACTATGCGGTATCGTTTATATATGTTAATGCATTGTACTTGTTTGATTGACTAACTGAACTGTTTTGTATGTTTTTGTTTTATATTTAGTTTCTGTTCAAACGTTTTATGACATGTAATACCATTTGGAGTTTGTTGCTCTGTAGTGTATGATTTGATAAATAAATAAATAAATAAATAAAATATTACCAGTTGATTCCCATATAAAACTTCATATTTTTGCAAAATTTGAGATAAATTGGATAAGCAGTTCTAGTTATAATTTTTTTAACATTTCACTTGGCCGCCATTTTGTTTCGCTATATCGAATTTTTATCAAAATGTTACTACGTCATTACCAAATGAATTTTGGACCAAAATTTGTCAATCGGGTAAGTAGTTTTTTAGTTTCTCACCGAACAGACAGACCGACCAACGGAATTGAGAAAACTATGTTTTTCGTAATCTAGTGACCCTGAAAAAATCTCGGAAGGTAATTTTTTCTCGATAAGATACTTCCCTTTTACGAGGGAAGTAAAGAAAGACGTAAAGTTATGCTGTTTTCAAAAATATTTTCTAGCAAATTTTGATTTCAATAAATAATTTAATTTTGTATTATAGTAAATATGTTAGTAAAATCAATAATAAAGTGCAAATCAAGAAAAATTTTAAATATTATAACATGCTGCTCTGTTTTATAGCGGATCAGGAAAATATTGACGCGACGTCAAATTTTTGTGCAAAACAGGTAATATTTTATAACATAAAACTCTCTCTCATATAAGGATATTAACGCTCTTTGTAGATATTCAGAAAGTTGACAGAATAATATTTTATAGGCTTAACCCAATTTATAGAAATTTGGTTCATTTAAAAAATCTAGGGCAAAAATTTATAATTAATTGAGATACTCACCAAGTAAACGTTCTGGCCTTGCGTTAAAGTTCTTGCCAAAAAGCTGTAAGTGACGTGGTTGTGTTTGTAAAGTGAACAATAAAATAAATAAATAAATAAAATATTATATTCTCTTAAATATCACAAATAAGAAAAATGAACCGTCTCTGACACTTTCGTGCTTTTTATTATCTACCATGGGCACAATAAATAACAAGAAGAATCGGCAAAAACCCGTTAAAATAAATTTCAAATCCCGGGCGGAAACAAAAAGAAAATCTAATTAAGCGAGAACAATATTTCTGGATTTATCGACGCGGCCCGTCGAAAATATAAATTTGTATTCTCAGAAAGAAGAGTTTAATAGGTTCCCGAAGATCCGGTAAAATTGTAAGGGTATTTGTTTTTTTTTTATTCCCTGGGGTCGCCATTGTTTTCTTTCTAAATGTGCTTTTATTATTTATGCTGATCATGCAAATATCGAAATTTACATTGGAGTCCGACGGAAAGTACGTCGCATGTAATGTTTTGTTGCGATATCCAGAAGAGCCTCTAAGCTAGAAGGAAATGTGTACGAAATAACCGACAGTAGTACGATAATATCCGAGCAAGCGTTAAATTAAATCTGCTTAAATATTTTGCATAAGAATTATTTCAGTTTGACGTGGATACACCCACCTATAGAGTTTATTTGAATATTATTATTTTATTTGTATTATAAGTAGTATTTGATACGGAAATAATAATAATAATAATAATAAAATCTAATGGTCAGGCTCCGATCCTACAACAAGAGATCCTATTCCTCGTGTAATCTTCAAACGGGACACACATAAAATCCTAAAGACCATAAACGAACACATAATTCCCGAGTACATAACAAATGCGAGCACAATTGAGGACATTCATACAGTCATCTACTCAGCAGCTATAACCACGATAACAATCAGAAACTCCCGCCACGACACAGAAACACCAACAACATAAAACCAAAATTCAAATGGCAGATAAGGATCGAAAACAAAATTAATAAAATTAGAAAAGAATTGGGACAACGGCAACAAGTCAAAACGTATCACACAAAGCTTAGAGAAAATCAAATCTGCATCTCCTGATTACATGCTTACAGAAATCCTTGATACTCTGAAGCAAAAATTATCTGTGTATGCCGCAAGATTCCGAAGATACAAAGAATCAAATGAAAGAAAGGACGCTAACAACCTGTTTCGAAGAAGCGAAAAACAGTTCTACCAAAAAATCATGAGCAATGAGGAAGCACGAGTAATAGAACCACCGACCAAACAAGAGATCACAGAATACTGGAAAAGTATTTGGTCATAACCGAAACTACACAATAATAACGCTTCATGGATTAAAGCGGAAGAAGACAGACATAAGTGCTTAGAGGAACAAGAGGACTTTGCAATGACAACACAAGAAGTTACAGAAACAATCAAATACACGCATAACTGGAGATGTCCTGGAATAGATAACATTCATAACTTCTAGTACAAACAGTTTACCTCCAAACATGAAGCTCTCACTCGCCAAATTAACGAAATTATTTTAAAACCTAACACACTTCCCAGTTTTCTCACGCGAGAAATAACATACCTTAAATCCAAAAATTCAGAAAATAAGGACCCGTGAAATTACCGACCTATTACTTGCCTTCCAACCCTATATAAAATCATCACAACCACAATTACCAGGAGAATAGAACAATATCTAGCACATAAAAACATTCTAACGGAAGAACAAAAAGGGCTCAGGAAAAACAGTCGAGGATGCAAGGAGCAGCTCATTATAGACAGCGTCATCATGTAACAAACCAGGAAAAATTATAGAAACCTTCATACTGGTTACATAGATTGTAAAAAAACCTTTGCTTCTATACGCCACAGTTGGCTAACCAGAATTATATAAAGTCAATAAAAACATGAGGCAATTTCTTACGCAAATCATGAGTACGTGGAAAACTAAAATCAATCAAGAGAACACAAGAAGAGCACATCAAAACAGAAGAAATCTACATCAGACGAGATATGTTCCAGGGAGATTCACTCAGCGCTTTGTGGTTCTGCCTCTGCCTCAATCCACTCTCAAACATACTGAATAACACAAACTTCGGATTCCAGATTAAACCCAAAAAAAATAACCTACACAAAATAAACCATCCCTTGTACATGGATGACATAAAATTATATGCAAGCATAAAGGCACAGCTAAAGGAACTCCTTAAAATCACAGAAACGTTTACTTTGGACATCAACATGGAATTTGGTATAAGTAAATGCAAGCTACTTCATATCAACAAAGTAGAAAGACCACCCTACGGGTGAAACAATCAACAATGAAACTATAGATAACATGCTCAAAGAAGAAACGTACAAATACCTAGGCTTCCATCAAAGCACCAAAATTAACCACCCTCATATCAAATCAGAGCTCAAGACGGAATTTAAAACCATATTCACAAAGCTACTAAAAACAAAACTGAATTCTAGAAATCTAACGAAAGCTATAAGTATTCTTACGTATTGGTTTGATATCATTAAATGGTCACACACAGATATAGAAAACATTCACATTCTCATACGCACTGAATTCACTAAACACAGGAAGTTACATCCCAACGCATGCAAGGAAAGACTCACCATCGAGAGAAAAGAATATCTATAATTCCCCTGGAGGAAGGGGAATTATAGATATACAATCGCTAAATAAAAAACAAAATTACGAACTCAGAAAATTCTTCCACAACAAACAAACTAACCTCCACAAGGCAATAGTGAAGGCAGCAGAATTATACACCGCTCGTCCTGTCTCAAACGAGCCACGCAGCAGACGCACACAGTCACATCCAATCACGACTAGAAAAGATGAATGCCTGGTCTGAAAAAACACTTCACGGAAGACGCAGATGCCACATAAAGCAAGACCATATACATAAAAAGCTTTTGTATACGTGGTTACAAGAAGGGTAGCTATTCCCTGAAACAGAAGGCTTCCTGCTTGCCATCCAGGACAAAGTCATAGCAACCAGAAACTACCGAAAGCACATCATCAAGGACACAACCATTGAAGACGAGAGGTGTAGGAGATGTCACCAGCAGAGAGAAACGATCGATCACATAACGAGTGGATGTAGAATCATGCATTAGCCACAACATACAAACTAACGGAGAACACAGACCCTTACTACCATTATACACCAACATGTATACTTGAAAATGAAGACTACATGCTCTACTGGAACATTGACATCCACACAGATAAAACAATCCCCGCCGCAAATAGACCCGATATTACCTTACAATCCAAAAAAGAGAAAATCACTTATTTAATTGACATGGCTGTCCCCAACGACGAGAACATCCAAGCGAAATACAGTGAGAAGATCGCCAAATACACCGACTCGGCAATGGAAGTAAAAAGGCTGTGGAAACAGAAAAGAGTCATCACTATTCCTCTCGTCATATCAGTAACAGGTCTCACCCCAACAACGTTTACACCGCATTTGGCTCAATTAAGACTTAATACAGACATTCACAGGAACATCCAGAAATCGGTCATTTTGAAAATATGTAGCATAGTTAGATCATTTCTTAATACACAATAGTTGTTTTTTTTTCATTTCTTTTTTTTTATTTTTTGTACTGACTTGCTATAATCCCGTCAGTATAGAATACAACCACAGGAATACTGTGAGACAACAAGTCATAAAAACAATAATAATAATAAATAGCCTTTATTTAATAAATACATATAAAAAATTAACAATGATCACTATAGCATGGGTGGCAAAATCTAGCATAGCTACTCATGTAACCACCCTATGGAGAAAAAAAAATTGGCTAGAATTTAAATAACCTACTACTAAAATTAGTATTAGAAAATTAGATACAGTATCAATATATAATATAAAATACAAACCAAAGTTTATGTAACTAGAAAGAAGAGTACCAAGGAGTTGCGATCAACTGCGCTCCAGTAAGAAACAAGCCAACCAATAAGTAAAAAGAAAATGAAAATATAGAGATTAAAAAACAAATAATAATAATAACGGTAAATAATAATAAAGACTTAATATGGGATTTAAATTTACAGTGGCGGATCTTCCATAGGGTCATTTAGTCAATGACCCCTCAAAAATACTTCAGAAAATAGATTATTCGTTTGATCGTCCCTCCTAATAGTTGTAGTAAAACGCGAACCTTGGGAAAAGTTAAATACGCTACACTATTAGCCGCGCGCGGCGGTTCGATTGGTATCGTTGCATTCCTTAGGCATAATAAAATACACTATACTAAGCTAGGCTGGGCAGTTCGAATTACCCTGATTACCTTAAAGTTTGACGAAAGTACCCGAATATTTCACAGCTACCGAGCGGCAGCCGAACGTGATAGCAAATGGAATATGAAATCGCGATTTACGTCATCCATCATTTTCATAATTCGATCGATCGGTCGCGGCATCATGTCGGCATGCGGAAGTTCAATTGTTCAGAGGTCGCGCGGTCGATATTGATGAAAATTGATTTATATACTGTTTTTTGTAATATATGATTTTATTTTTATGATCCATGTGTGAGTTGGAAATATACAGGAAATAAAATGTTGGTAGTGAGTAGTACAAAAAAATAAACAACTAAAAAAGCTTACGAACTTAATTTTTCGAAAATAACCAATTTTTAGGTGGTCTGTGTTTGAGTTTGTTACAGTTAGATTGTCATATATGTTTGTCAGTACATAGGGCAGTAAAATTCAGTAAAATAAATCTTCGCTTGACACTTTTTCATTTTTTTAGTATTATATCTTTTGTGATATCTAAGTCATTTTAATCTAATTTATAATTAAAAACACTCTTTTATACTATATTTAGGCTTACATTTACCATTGATACCTAAATAACAGAAATATTGCTAGTTTCAGAAATTTCTTGTCACAAATAGCCGGAAGCAAAAGTACAAAATTAGAACCTTATGTGAATTTACTTTATTTTTGGTAGAGCCAATGTAATATACTTTCACATTGTCCTGTATTATCATATAATTACTCTTTTATATATAAAATTCACTTTAAGATCTTCCCATTAATAGGAATTAACATTTTTAATATGCTGTGACTCGAAGACTAGGTTAACAATCATATAAGACAAACAAATGAAGGTAAAATCTAAGTGACATGTTTCTGATAAGATAATCTAATAGAACATTCAAAAATCTACCTGTATATAGTTTTTTTGCGTTAATATTCGTCAAATAGCATATCACATTTTGTTTGGAAATTTCACAAGCACGTAAATTTAAACACAAATGTTTTTTTAATAACTTGGTTCACTATTTTGCATTAATTAGTAAGGTAAATTTGTTCATTATTATATATTTGGAAATCTACTAGATTTGCTTTGTTATTGTTTATCAGTTGTCAGATTTTTACACGGGGTTATGACAGGTCAGTTCAAAACCACATGCTTTCAATCGGCGAGCTAATATTACTAATTTAGATGGTTATTCTTTGGTTGGACAAAATACAGGGTAGCTTGGATTAGTTGAGGAGTAATAATATATTTTCATCTCTTTCCAATACCATGGATATAAGGCTATTTTTGTTATAAACCGAACTGGAATTTGACAAGTTAATATTTAATTTAGGGGATTTATTGTACCAACATTATTTTGTTGATACTGAGAAAAGTTGTTTTTTTCTAATAGTGTTTTGGAATGTAGAAAAGGATATGTTGATTTACCGTGTTTGGTAATATTATGTGATGGAAACCATTTCGTGTACGTGAGAACGGCTAAGAAAAAGATCTTTCTTTTTAGCACCAAGTCTCATAAACGACGGAAGTGTCGGATGTTGTGAATTTTTTTTTATTGTTAACTAAATTTCATCCCAAATGGGAGATTAGAAGGATCCGATTTGACGAAGTGAAGTTGAATATTATGGTTTAGTAAATTTTGGGTTTCAACTTTACGGCCTATATGGCGATTTTGTCTTAATTACTTCCACGTGCCACTAATATCGGTCATCTTAATATTGGTGCTCATCAAGCAATTTTTTTTTGGTACCCTCGTAGCTATAATGAGGTAAAAATTTTGTATTATATTCTCGTATATATTGTGTGCTGTTTTGTCTGTCTGGAATTATATTCCAAACTTTGTTGTAGAGATTTTTCTACATGGGGCAATTCTTGTTTCAGGGTTTTTGTATAAAGTTGAACCTTTGAAGTTCATTGGGATTATTTTGGAGCTTTACAGACAAACCATTAGCAAGATTTGGTATGGTTTCCTAACTGCTAGTTATTTATGGAATGGGAACTTTTCTTTTGATGGAATAGACATGATGTGTTGGATACGGTCTACGTAGCGGAGCTGTAGGACATAGTGATCACTGAGGAACACTTGGATGTTACCTGCTTTGCCACCTTTTACAGCCTACACTAGGGAATAGAGTATTCAGCTAAGTAATAGTATAATATTTGGAAACTTAACATATAGTACTATTTCTGTTAATCAAACTGTTTATCCATATTAATTTAATTACTGGTGTCACCTTGTCTAGCATATAGTATACTGTGCAGAATTTTTGTAAGGTGAAACGCAGCCGGCTTGGTAGCGCTACATAATTACTGCTGATTTATTGGTAATATCTAAGACATTCAAATCTATGTAATAGACCTTTTATAGATATTTATTGTGTTGTCACTCAGCGTGTGGCTAATCAAAATTTATTTTTTTTAATACTTAACCCTAATCATTATCATTTGTAACATAACTATTTGTTTTAACTAGAATTAAACTTCAATAATTTAAGAGGGGGAAAGAAACTTATTGGGATTTCAGTTAGTGTAACCTTACAATAAATTTAAACTCTTGTTAGGGAAAACTTAATTCCTTCACTTCTTGTTGGGATGCTATTAAGCTCCCTAGTGGATGGAATTGAGTTAACAATCTTTTTTTTTGTTCAGTACATTTTCTTTTTTTTTTTTTGGGGATAAGTCACTGATTTTTTTTTTGTGAATTAAACAATAAAAGTCATTTGTTTCCAACGTGTTGATTTTCAATTGATCAAGATAAGTCTTTACCTAATGATAGTGGTTAGATCCAATGCAACTTTTTTTATTTTCCAAGTTTTATTTAACTTAAATTAAAACTTGGTGGCGCTCAACTTAAATATTACATCTAAAGTAAGAGATTGTGATATTGGTATTGGTAGAGTAACGAGTAAGAAGAATCCGAACCTACCCGACTGCAGCTAGCAATAGTCATCATTAAGAGATATTATTGGGTCGATATTAGGTGAGTGTATTGCGTATGGTGACTAACATATCTTACTTATTTACCGCCTTCCATCATATTGGTAAACCATAACATTTCAATTGGGCATCCTTTAAAGGTAGAAATCTTAGAAGTTGTGAATGTAAATGAAATAAAATGTCGGTAGTGCAAAAAATTAAACAACTAAAGAGTGCTAACGAACTTAATTTTGAGGACTTAACCGAATTCTAGGTAAGTGGTCGCAATTTGCCAGAACTTGGTATACGACAAACTAACACGACAAAAATAAAATCGCAACTTTCGCAAAAGTTTGTACGATTCAGCTAACTGGATATGTGGTTGTTAAGTCTCTAACTCATTTTACTCTTATGTTTGTTTGTTGTTTTCTAAGGACTCGTTGGACTCATTAAGGTGCAAAACCGGTGTTAGAAACTTAAAACACTTAAAAGAAAAAATAAAAAAACATGCGTTTTCTGCAAATCACGTGAAAAGTTCGGTGAACTATGCTATGGTCGGAAGTGTTGATATTCGCACTCAGCTAGACACTGCTTATAGAAAACGTATCCAAAATCGTTATATTTTAAACATAATTATAGTTTGTGTAAAATTTTATGAGGCATTCGAGCTGGTACTACGTGTCCATGATGAAAGGGCTTTATCTGAAAATCCAGGGGTTTTTTGAGGGCTTATAAATTTTGTTGAGGAGTTGGGTCAAGATAGACTATCCTCCTCAGCAATGTAAAGTTGATGCTAAATGAACGTCGAAATAAAACAAATTTGTAATTAGGGACTAAAAAAAGATCTTTTTTACGCAGAGGGCTATCATCAACATCGCAGTTCTTAACAAGTTTTTTAAAGAGATATTTAGGTTGTTGAGTTTTATTTATTTTATAAACTAGTGAACAAAAATGAAAATTTAATCTTTGCTCAAGCCTTGCCCAAGTAGCACTTTTAGGCATGAATACATCATTGTTACCACAAGTATTTTCGATGAAGTAACCAGAACTTGGTGTCGCCACGTTCTGTTTAAGCTGAGACTACATAGTCATTACAAAAATGGGGAACAATTTTAGGGTAACTGTTTCATGAATAACATGTAATTGTGACTGTGACTATTACGACCCTATTTGTTACTTCCTTATTTGTGTCTTATTTTAATCCGTTGGAAAAATATGTATGGTTCTTTTTATTAC
The DNA here is from genome assembly GCA_030620095.1 of Kuschelorhynchus macadamiae. Taxonomy (NCBI): domain Eukaryota; kingdom Metazoa; phylum Arthropoda; class Insecta; order Coleoptera; family Curculionidae; genus Kuschelorhynchus; species Kuschelorhynchus macadamiae. The sequence continues at coordinate 2,374,634 of JAUTXW010000779.1, read as the reverse complement.
AAACAAAACAGTTATGGCGATTACAAGCACTCAAATTGGGAAAATGTTGTAGAGCATATATAAGATACGTTATTAGTTGTTGAGGTAGGATGCATGCGTTCCACTTAGTTTTCTAGCTATGCTAGGGACCTAAAATTAAAACGCAGGCAATTTCTTCATGGTGAATATGGTGATGATAGTCGTAGAAAAATGGCGCGCCATAAAATTCGTTAATTTTCAATACATTTTGGTCAAATATATCGAGCAATTTAAATCTCAAAAATTTTATTTTGGACTTTGGTTTAAATAGTAAATATCATTAAATATCTTATTATAAAAAGTGATTCTCTTTTTAACATGATGTTTAATGTGTATGCATTTCTAATCTTTATATTCACAAAAACAAACATCATAGCTAAATATTTATAGATTATATGAAAATAAACAATGGCGTTCTAGTTGACTTTTACTTTGAAGTTAGCTCCATTTCTTTACTGAGAAAATTACGTAACATCAAGGGTCTACGACTGCCCCCATACGCTTTTCAAATTCAAAATCATTTTATTACCAACCAATTTATAGAAAATTACAAATAGCGAGAAAACATATTGACAATTACATATGGTGGTAATGCGGGCTACACCTCGATTTTATAACCGGTGGCACAGCCTATGTAGCACGCATGTGTGTTGTAGACCGTTAAAAATAAACTGTAATTAATAATTAGATTCAGAGCTTATACACTATACCTACGTAATTCAAGTTTCCAATTTACTAATTGCTAATTGAGCAGAGACGCAGTCAGAAGCAGCGCAGAGAGGCACAAAGAGGTCCGAAGAAAAAACAAGGTTTACACTTTTTGAAATGTATAAACAACATAATCATTTCGGCTAGACTAGTTTACTTAGACATATTTGGATTTTTAAACGTGTTATAAACGATAAGAGATAAATAAAATATACACGGACAGTTTGGCAAAGCATTCCACGATTTAATCCCAACATAAAAAATGATTTTTGGAACCCGGCTGTTTTGTCTTGTGGCACTATAAATCGGTTTACATGTCTTGTATTGTGAAAGTGAGAACAAGTGGCGAATAAAACATTTAAATATAGGAGTTTTCCAGTTTTCATGATCTTATAAATAAGATTGTACATGTGATATTTTCTACGATTCTTCATATTTAGGATAAAATTTTCACTCAAGTATGGCGTAATATGATTTCTATATTGTATATTATAAGAAAAACGCATACAACTGTTTTGTAATTTTTGAATAGTTCCCGCCAATCTCTCAGACAAAGAATCAGAATACACCATATCACCGTAATCTAACAAAGACAAAATAAGAGCGTTACAGAGATAATACTTGTTTTTGAAGGCAATACGCTTTTCAGATTATATTATTTATTTAAGCGACAATAGGCTAGTTTTATTTTATTTTTAATGTAAGATTCAACTCAAAGATTCGAGTCGAAAGTTACACCTAAAATCTTTGCCGCTTTGACAACCGGGAGATAAGTGTTATTTATTTTTATTTTAAAATTATCAGTATCGCTCCTGATAGTATTTTTGTTATTTCCAAAAAAAAATCGTTCATCTTTTTTGATGTCACTATTAAACTGTTCGTGAGATTGCTCTACTTGAGATATAGGAATAGGCACGTATATTTGAGAATCATCTGCATATTGTTGTAATTTGGAATTATTTAGGCAATTATTCATATCCGCAACATACAAAGAAAGCAGCAAGAGATTTATTTGACAGACAAGAACTCAAGAAGTTTGTAGATTTCTTTGAGAATTCAAAGTATTGCAGTTTTGCCAACAGCATATCTTTTATAGTTTTGAATTTTTTAAATACGCAGCTGTCACTTATATCCAATTATTTTGAAGTCTTGAACGCTAATGTGGTATGTTACGGTGTTTTCTTAAAATACCGCTTTATGTTGTTTTGTTCAGGTATGACATAACCAAGTTATGATATTTTTAATTTCCTATAAAGTGTGGATGAATGACTAAAGCTACTTTTTTTTTCTTATGACGTGACGCCATGACCATTTTAACTTGTTACTCGTAGGTTATAGTCTACAATATATACACAACTAATTGAGATTGACAAATTCTGGCCGAATACAATGGAGTTCAATGGCTGTATACCGAATTACAGTGACTTTATAAGGACGGTGGCGACAATAGGGTAACCAATTTTGGATTGGTTCGGCCATATTGCTGCTAAAATCGTTTTTTTTTACTTTTTCTCTACGTGGGTTTCTTATGAGGTTTCTTGTTTTCGTGTATTATTTTATTAGTTTTGTATGTATTAAAATGAATATTGATTCAAACGATAAGTTCTAAGCCATTGGCCATATAGAGAAATGTGTTTAAGCCTGGTCCATCTACTTTTTGCTTGTAATTTGTAAAGTGTTTGTGATGAATTTGTAAATCACCGTGACCCTAAATATTTTAAGTTTAACTTTACTGCAAGAGAAGTTATTAAATATTGCACATTATTCATGTCTTAGTGTATGTTTTACTTTTAGGAAATCAGGGTTCTTGAGATTAGACCGTGTCAAATTGGAATTACTATCCGACGTTTCGCCTTGGATTACACGAGGCATCATCATTTTCAGTGTTCGGATCTCGTGGAGTAAAGATCCTTGAAGATGCCTCGTGCAATTGAAGGCGAAACGTCGGATAGTAATTCCAATTTGACACGGTCTAACCCCAAGATCCATGATTTCTTAATTGGCCAAAGCCGTGAAAGATCCGTTCTATGTTTTACTTTATTCAGCACCCCAATTTGTGGAAGAAGCTCTCAAAGATTAGCACAAAGGAAACTTTATTTTGTAGGCCTTCTTTAGTACCTACTACATTACTAAATTTACTTGGGAAGCAACTGTCGTTAATCACTTGCACAAATATTGTTATTTGTTAAAAATCTAAATGAAAAAGTAAGCTAGATAGTTCGCATAGATTATTAGAGTAAAGTATTAACATCCCTACATTTACAACCCAACAGAAGTCATCAGTGTAAAGTAAATTTCGATTTTTCTCTGCGGCATATTACTCTTTGTAGACTGAAATTAATAATAATTTCATTAATGCTGATCCAATTTTCTTACATTAATGTGTTAAAGAAGATTAATTTAGTCATATTTTGCGAAAAACTAACGATAATATGTGTGCGCCCATTTAAACCTCTAGAAATTTTGTATCAATATGGCGGGTGGGCTTCTATTGTGGCCACTGTCCTTATAAAGTCACTGTAGACCAAATCTCGTACCAGCGCCTCCTATCTCCGGAACCTCAAGTACAAGAGATAATCATTTTCTTGTAGTAAATAATACTGTAATTCCTATATCTAAGTTGCAACCGAAGAATAAAGGCTGGTAATAGCCAGTTTAAAGTAACATCAGACGATAGCTTTTTCTACTCTGCAACGACTAGTTTTACTTTATAGTTATACCTTATAAGAGTGCATTTGGACGTAATGGAGTAGTCGCTACAAGGTTTAGGAAGGTTCTGATACCTAAAAGTTGTAATTTAGTAAACAGATTAGAAGCAGTAACTTTGAAAAATTACTATTATGTCACTGAAGAGAAATAACGACCTTGGAGTCAATTTCGTAAGTACTTTACATAGGAAATTACCATAAAGTATTATTCGCAGTAACAAATACATATATAATACTTAAAAAAGTGTAACCCAATGTGATTATTGATATATAGTAGGATTATTAGTAATAAGTACGTAAAAACCCTTAAAGAGTAGTAGTGGAAACAATTATAGCTACTTTAGTGACAGCTGATTCCTGGTAAGCTTAAGTAACATGTTCAAACTTTCTAAGATCATAGCATAATCTTAAAAAGCTATTTTGTAGCCTCTGTAGACTCTTTTCATCCACAAGCAACAACGCAGGTCCAATACAAAACATCACAGTACGATAAAAGAGACAAGATAATAGAATCACATAACTTAAGTTTAATTTGTGATGAAAGAAAATTTTTAAAAACATAAAATGTTCTTAGTTTAGAGCAGCTTCTCTGTAGCAAGTACGAAACATGGTTTTTAAATCTTTTGTCCGAGTTTGTACAAGACTCAGATACATTTATTTTTACATTATTTATCTTAATTAAGGCGTTGTGAGAGAACAGATTTAGACTTGCCATATAATAATTGCTGTGTTTTAGACTGATTTAATTTTAGAGTTTATGTGCTGCTGATCCTGAAGATCATGTGCAATATGGTTTTCCGTTCTCCTTACATAGACGAAAAAGAAGCTAAGAAAGTAGCAAAATAGCAAAGAATGAAAATGGCAGAGGACCTAACATGCTGCCTTGAGGCACACCACAACTTAAAGTTAAAGTATCAGAGACAGAACTACCCAACATAACATTTTGTCGCCTATTTAGAAGAAAGTTTTTAAGATAATTAACAGCAGTTATATCATGATAGTGAAGTTTACTACATAAGATAACATGATCTAATGTATCTGAAGTCTAGTAAGAGCAGACAAATTTCTTTTCCATCAGCAGAAGCTCTGATGATGACATCAGTGGCTTTTAAGAGGGCAGTTGTACTATGTGGTGCACGGAAACCAGAGTGAGTTGAAGGAATAGTGTTATTATATAAAGCATAATCATTTAACTGTTCGTATATAATTTTTTGTAAAATTTTAGAAAAAACTGGTAATAAACTAATAGGCATGAAATGAGGCAATTCTAACGGATTATTATTTTTGGAAGCAGGGAAAACATTCGCCATTTTCCACTGCGTAGGAAATTTGCTACTTGTGATTGACATGTTAATAATAATTATAATTTATAATAAATGGAGAAAATGCGATAAGAGCTCGAAGTGTATATCGCATAGAGCTTCCAGATAGACCAGGACCAGCTCGGAAAACGATAACATATGTGGGAAGACAACTACAAGAAAAAAATGTAGAGAGGAAAATTAAAATTAACATTTTTTGTTCAAAGGTAATTCTACCCAATGTTGTGCTATATTATGAGCATAAGTTATATATTTTTTTGAAGATCCTGAACGATCTATCTATATATATTATTCATAAAGTTTTAAATACATATAGGCCTTGTAAATTTTTCCAGTTCGGGATTTAAGTGAGCAAAATATGATAGAATGACTACGATTTTGCTAAGAGATATCAAGAGGGAATGCGGAAGATTATTTTTGTCCAAAGTTATTTTTAACGAGTCAACCTTTACAGCAGAAAGCTGACTGTCCAAAGATATTTGGAGTATTTAGAAAATGTTATAGAGAACCAATTAGAACAGCTTTCTATTGCCACATACAACAACTTAATCTGGCAACAGTGCCCCACCCCACAATGTCCTGGCAGTAAGCAATTTTTTAAACGATAAATATCCTCTTAGGATATTCAAGCATGGGCAAATAATATGACCAGCAAATAGTCCAAATCAATCCCCCCTTGAAATATTTATAGTAATAATAATAATAATAATAGATGTCTTTTGTTGTTTTTTAAACCTTTCGTGTACCTGCCCACAAAGAAAACACAAAATTCAAAAAAAATATGAACAGTTGAGAAACTTATATTTGAGCGTTAACAAGATATTTCTTGTATTGAAGCTTAAATTTATTTTTACTTAGGTCTATTAGATCGTTTGGCAGTGAGTCGTATAATTTTATGCCGTTATAAGTAAACGACCTTTGAAACATGGCACTCTGATGATGAGGTAGTGTAATTTTATTCCGAAATCTAACCTTTCGAAAGTGAATATCTGCTCGAAACAAAAACTTATTTATTAAGAATTTCCATTAAAAAACTTCCTAAATGTAGGGATCTACGGTTATTCATTTTTAACCAGTTTAGTTCGTTAAAAGTATGAGAAATATGATCAAATTTTCTAAGACCGAAGATAAGCCTCGAACATGTGTTTTGTACTTTCTGAATCCGATTTTTATCTGCCGCGTCTAGACAAGGGCCATATACAAAATCACAATAAATAAAGTTTGACAAAACTAGTGAATCACAAAGCATCTTACGTAAAGATAAGCTCAGAATATGCCGGCTATTATATAATATCTTTAAGGATAAATATGATTTTTTAATTTTTTAATTAATATTTTAATATATTCTCTAAATCTAATTCCGTATCTAATACCCAAATTACGTGCCGAGGTGACCACAGGAAGCCTGACATTATTAATATTAACATTCATTCTTCTACAGACTGTAGGAGAAACGGTGTGTATTTTAACATATGACGTTATAGTTGTTTGATTTGTTCTTGTGATTTTAGTTAATGTCGAAGGTCTGATGATGCCTGAAAAGGCGAAACACGTGTAACCCGCATTATACTCTTTTTGACTGAGACCGAGACTTTGTGTCTTATTTCTAGTTTAGTCATTTGAAACTTGGTCTCTTAGAGAATATGGACGCTTTTTTGCAGTTTGTTGTAGAAAGACTTTTCTGTTTTTAGAGTCAAATATCATCAAAAATGATTTTAAAGGATTAAGTTTTAGATTATGATTTAGAGATAATTCTTTCAATACATTTAAATCTTCGCTTTATAAATATGATGCGTTTAGAAAGTCCAGATGATTAAAATGGTAGTAAATTTGCGTATCGTCGGCGTATGCCTGAACTTTACAATATTTTAAAGAGTTTAATATGTCCGAAGTATAAATGATAAATAAAAGAGGGCCAAGGATTGAACACTGCGGAACGCCTGACAAGATTTCGACCTGTTCTGAATAAGTGCCGTTACAAAGTATTTTTTGATATCTATTCGAGAAGTATGACTTTATTAACTCAACTAGTGCTTCTTGCACTCCAAAATATTTAAGTTTTGATAATAAAAGCACATGGTTTATAGTATCAAAAGCTTTTGAAAAATCGAAAAGAACCAATGCAGTAGTTAGTTGTTTATTAGCAGCAGCCATAATATCATCCGTTATATTAACTAACGCGACAGAAGTACTAAAATTTTTTCGAAAACCATACTGACTATCCAGAATAATATTATTAAGAGTGCATATATACTGATATAATTGGTTGTATAAAATTTTTTCAAAAATTTTAGAAAGAAATGGTAAAATGCTAATAATTCTAAGATCACTAAAATGTGCTGGATTCTTTATTTTAGATAATGGCTTACCTATTGAAATGTTCCATTGGTCAGGAAAATAATTAGCGTCAATGCAGCATTTAGTTATATGGGTTATATATTTATCTATGAAAGGACTGCAATATTTTAGCATATTAACATTTATTCCGTCTACACTAGGAGCCTCAGTATGTATAACATAAATTATTCGGTGAACCTCTGCAAAATCAGTCATTTTAAATGAAAAATGTAGTTGATTATTAAAAATATTTCTTTTATAAAAATCAATTTTAGTAGTACAATCTGAGACTTTTTGAAGAAAATTTGACATTTCCGATAATATTTTATCACTTATGATAGAAAATTCTGATGAGCCATAAAAAACCCGGCAACTTTTGTTTTCACGACATTTCCGTATCTATTCAAATAAACTCTCTAGATGGATGGCAAAATATAAGGGAAAACCCTGTTTAATACTTTGAGTCGGTTAAATTCCTGGGTTTGAATATAAATAACAACCTAAAATGGTCTAAGCACATTGACACCTTAACTAAAAACTTTCTACCGCCTGCTTTGCCATTCGATCAGTTTCAAAAGAACTGGACGTGTCTTCTGCTAGACTTACTTATTTATCTCTATTCGAATCCCATTTCCGGTATGGCTTTCCCTTTTGGAGCTGCTATACCAACGAGCAATTTCTTAGTATTTTTCGGCTTCAAAAGAGAGCAATCCGCTGTTTGTTTGGTCTAAATAATAGAGCAAACTGTCAATACTATTACAAATAACATGAAATTTTAGGGTAAATTTCGCTTTGTCCATAAAATTGTATCAATTTTCCTGTGACAATAAAGTATACTTTTGTTTGTTTGTTTATTTCGAACACTCTATATAATATTATTTCAATAATATTATGAAATATAAGGTCTTCTTGCTAATTATAAAAATACCAAGTCGGATGCTTTTATCTTTAAAAACAACCAATAAAATTAACAAGAGTCCTACCATAAAACGCAGTGTATTCCTTTCTAATGACTTTACTTATGTGTATGTTCTTTTTTTTCTATTACATTGACTTTTATGGCAGTGTTTTTGTGAATACATTTATCAGTTATGAAATCTCTTGGGATTAGACCGTGTCGATTTGGATTTACTAACCGACGTTTCGCTCCCGATTGCACGAGGCTCTCCATTGCTCCACGATATCTGAACATTTCCACAGTGGTCATGGTCAGACCGTTAATCCGTGGAAAAGATAACATAACTTTTGAACAACAACACCTATAAGATTATGCAGCCAACCGTACAAGTAAATTAGTAAAACGAATCACCAATCTGATTCACTTATCCAGCCTACCACCAGCAGAGAAGAAATCATTAAACATGCAAATTAGGTAAATATCTTTCAAAATTATAAAAAGCTCTGCTCATTTCGTGGGAAAACTTAAGGCCATCTAGTTGGATCCCGAAGATATTTTGGTCAGTTTCGATGTAGAATCACTATACACAAATGTTATTAATCTTCATAATAACTTAATAGACCTAGTGGAAGCTTGTCATATCTAATTATTTAATTTTTCAAGGAACTTCTTATGAGCAAACATCAGGGGTAGCTACGGGGTCTCCTTCGATCACCTGTGGTAGTGAATATCTTTATTGCCTTTGAGGATATTGCCTTAGCTTCCTCTCCAAGACACTGGTTTAGATATATGGATGATACTTTTGTTGTTTGGCCTCGTGGACAGGAAAAGGTCCCTATAGTTCTGGACCACCTTAATCAACAACATCATAATATTCAATTCACAATGAAAACTGAATCTAATTCAAAAGAAGGAAAATTATATATTATTCAATTTTTATATTTACATAATTATTCTATCTGCAATATTTGAGTAAATATTGGCAAAAAAATTGATTTTTACAGATTTATCGCACAATAAATTACAATAATCCGCTGAAAGAGATTTCTAATCTCTGGTAGAAACAAAAAGAAAACCTAATTAAACGAGAAAAATATTTGTGGTTTTATCGACGGGACGTCGAAAATATAAATTTGTATTCTCAGAAGGGAAAGCTTAGTAAGTTACCGAAGATCCCGTTAAATTAAAGTTATTTGTTTTTTTATTCCCTCGGGTTACTATTGTGTTCTTTATAGATCTACTTTTATTGTTTTAGCGATCAGGCAAATGTCGGAATTAACATAAGAGCCCAACTACGTCGTTTTGCGACATCCAGAAAACGAAATTTATACTAAATGTCCGATAACTCCGATAACCGATATTGTATGCATTTGCTCGTGAAAGGGTAGTATTTAAATCGTGAAAAAATTCCCTCCAAGATTTTTTCAGTCTTCACGTTGCAGGGTCCCTAGATGCCGAAAAACATATGTTTTCTTTCGTTGGTCTATCTGACTGACTGTTGGCAGCATAGCTAAAAAACTACTTACCCGACTGACTTCAAATTTTGATCAAGCACCAAGGGTCATATGGGGATGACTTGGTAACATTTTGTTAAAAATTCATTTCGAAACAAAATGTTGGCCTAGTGAAATATTAAAAAATTATTATTAAGAAACTACTTAACCAATTTATCTCAAATTTTGCACAAAGATCGCGTATTATATTGGAATTAACTGGTAACATTTTGGACCGAATCGAAGATAGCGGAACAAAATGACGGCCAAATAAAATATTTCTAAACGTGAAAAATCATTACATATCTTCAAGTTTTAGGGTCTCTAGATGCCAAAAAATGTTTTATCAATTCCGTTCAGTTCGCGGAATAGCTTAAAGACTACTTACCCGATTGACTTTAAATTTTGAACAAAAATTAAGGATCATGTGGGGATGACCTGGTAATATTTTGGTAGAAATCCAATGCAGCGAAACAAACAATGTCGACCAAGTGAAATGTTAAAAATAATTATTATTAAAAGCTACTTATCCAATTTATCTCAAATTTGGCACAAACATCAAACTATTATGTTGGAATCTACTGGTAAAATATAATGTGAAAAAATTATTTTATCAAAGCTGATATTTTGTAAATTAAATTTTTTTGTACTAAAAACACAAATGATAAGTCTACAGTCAGCACTGTCAGAATGTTGTGATAAAAAATTATGATTATTTTAGAAATCAAGTATTGTGACTAATTACATTTATCAAACAAAAGTTTAGAAGGTATATATATATATATATATTTGAGAGGGTTTTCTTGGAAATAAGCCAATTTGTTTAAAATATTGAAATGTTTTTAATTTTCTACATTTGTCTTTTTGGATTGACGTTTCGACCACAATTTGGTCTTTTTCAAAATCTAAAACAAGGAGTTTTACACGTCATTAACATTGCTTTACAAAAACTTACATTATGCTATTTTCTTTACATGTACAACTATACGATTAATTTTATAGTAAGTATGTTAGTAATTTTTAGGTATACATAGTTATACAAGCACCTTTTAAACGTCTACTTTTCATTATATTATTCACAAACAAAAAAAGGCAAAAAAGAAAAAGAAAAGAAAAACACTCACCCAAAGAACGTAGGTTAGTCCTAAATGATTAAAAATTTATAAAATACGCGTTCACATTTTACGAAGAATCACACACATTTTGTAGCAGTTGTTCCGCCTGCAAGTCGCGACGAACACTATTTCAACAATGAATAATATATTTTGCTTAAACTGTTTATATCTTTTTTATCGTTGACGGCGTTCTGATTTTTTTGGATTTCTATCATTTCTAGAAACTCTCTTTTTTTGGTATTTTTTTCTGATTGTATAATTTTTGTATTATTATAATTAAAAGTGTGTTTTTTTTGAGATTTCGTGGGTGATTAGGGCAGTGGTATTTTTTTTATCATATTTATGGCTTTTCAATCTGTTTTCTAAATACTGGGAAGTTTGACCAATATACACTCCTGAACAATCATTGCAAGGAATTTGGTAAATGATGTTACTTTTTTTGTTATTCGGGGTTTTTGTTTTTAGTTTGGTATAATGTTTGTTAAGAAGGTTGAAACCTTTGTGACACACTGTTAAATCATGTTTATCTAGAAGTTCTTTTAGCTGTTCTGATAGGCCTTGTATGTATGGCAAAGAGAGATATTTTTTCTTAGTTGAGTTGTTTTTTTCATTTTTGTTGATGTTCGCAGTAGAATTGTAGAACTTATGAATTCTTTTTTTGAAAATTTTGTTAATTAAGTTTTTGGGGTAGTTATTTTTATAAAGGGCATTTTTTGCTTTTTCAATAGCTCGTTTTCTGTATTCCCAGTCAGAAAGAGCGATGGCACGATCCGCCAGACCAATTACAACGGATTTTTTCTGACACATTGGATGACATGAGAGAAAATTAAGATACCTTGCTGACCACGTTTTTTTTGTGAACCATTCAGTTCTTAAATTTTCATTTAGATTATGTATGGTGACATCTAAAAAATTTATTTTGTTGTTTTCCTCTATTTCATATGTGAATTGTAATTTTTTATGGTAGCTATTAAATATTTTTTGAATGTTGTCTATTTTGTCTTTTGGGATGGCTGTGATACAATCATCCACGTATCTATAAAAAAATGGGAGTTTATATTTTAATTTTTTAATGGAAGTTTCTTCTAGGTCTTCCATCACTATTTGCGCGACGACACTGGAAATAGACGCTCCCATTGCACAACCCTCAATTTGCTTATATATTTTTTGTTCATATAGAAAATATGTTGAATTTAGGGTGAGTTCAGTTGCACATAGAAAGTCTTCTAGAGGAATATCTGTATACTTGCTTATGATGTCCCACTTTTTCTTTATTATACTTGTGGCCAGGGTAATCGGTATATTTGTATAAAGAGATATTACATCGAAAAAATCCGTTGTAATTGGTCTGGCGGATCGTGCCATCGCTCTTTCTGACTGGGAATACAGAAAACGAGCTATTGAAAAAGCAAAAAATGCCCTTTATAAAAATAACTACCCCAAAAACTTAATTAACAAAATTTTCAAAAAAAGAATTCATAAGTTCTACAATTCTACTGCGAACATCAACAAAAATGAAAAAAACAACTCAACTAAGAAAAAATATCTCTCTTTGCCATACATACAAGGCCTATCAGAACAGTTAAAAGAACTTCTAGATAAACATGATTTAACAGTGTGTCACAAAGGTTTCAACCTTCTTAACAAACATTATACCAAACTAAAAACAAAAACCCCGAATAACAAAAAAAGTAACATCATTTACCAAATTCCTTGCAATGATTGTTCAGGAGTGTATATTGGTCAAACTTCCCAGTATTTAGAAAACCGATTGAAAAGCCATAAATATGATAAAAAAAATACCACTGCCCTAATCACCCACGAAATCTCAAAAAAACACACTTTTAATTATAATAATACAAAAATTATACAATCAGAAAAAAATACCAAAAAAAGAGAGTTTCTAGAAATGATAGAAATCCAAAAAAATCAGAACGCCGTCAACGATAAAAAAGATATAAACAGTTTAAGCAAAATATATTATTCATTGTTGAAATAGTGTTCGTCGCGACTTGCAGGCGGAACAACTGCTACAAAATGTGTGTGATTCTTCGTAAAATGTGAACGCGTATTTTATAAATTTTTAATCATTTAGGACTAACCTACGTTCTTTGGGTGAGTGTTTTTCTTTTCTTTTTCTTTTTTGCCTTTTTTTGTTTGTGAATAATATAATGAAAAGTAGACGTTTAAAAGGTGCTTGTATAACTATGTATATCTAAAAATTACTAACATACTTACTATAAAATTAATCGTATAGTTGTACATGTAAAGAAAATAGCATAATGTAAGTTTTTGTAAAGCAATGTTAATGACGTGTAAAACTCCTTGTTTTAGATTTTGAAAAAGACCAAATTGTGGTCGAAACGTCAATCCAAAAAGACAAATGTAGAAAATTAAAAACATTTCAATATTTTAAACAAATTGGCTTATTTCCAAGAAAACCCTCTCAAATATATATAAGAAGTCAGCCAAAGAATTTTTGTAAAAAAAAAAATATATATATATATATATATATATATATATATATATATATATATATTTTTTTTTTTTTTCTTACAAAAATTATTTATTATTTATTTATGTTATTTTCTTGGGAATATGGTTCAAACAGAGAAATTACGAGTTTATTACATAGACTTTATATTGTCTACAGGACTTTTCGGTCGTGGGTACGGCCTTTTTCAACTGCGTTAAGCTAGAATTACATACAAACCAATACAAAAACAAATAGAAACAAACAGTCATAACTTACCATAGACAAATAGTCAAACATTACAATATGACACATAACATATAGAGAAAAAATAGAACAAAATCGTCACTACATTTGAACACGTACAGGTTAAACAAAATAATTTACATATACAAAACAGTAAACGTATACGTGTACGGGTGACAAAGAGTACTGAAACGAATTAAAAGTTGTTCCTTCTTTCCACTTATTGCTAGGGACAATTTGACTATATATGTTACATTACAATATTATGATATATTTTATTTAAATGAGCTATTTCGGACTATTATTTATTGCGTTTGGATTTTTCTTTATGTAAATCATCTCAAAAAATTCACGTTTCTTATTGTGATGTTCTGTTTTTAAAATTTGGGTATTATTGATATCGAAAATATAATTGGTCTCATTTTCGAGTTTTTTTAGGGCGGTGGTATTTTTTTGATCATATTTGTGCCTATTTAGTCTATTATGTAGGTACTGGCTTGTTTATTCTACGTATACAGAAGGGCATTCTTTGCAGGGTACTTGATAGACTACGTGTGTTTTTTTGTTTTTTGGAATTTCACTTTTTAATTTACTGTAACAATTATTAACCAAATTGATGGCCTTATGGCTAACCTTTATGTCATGTTTTCTAAGAAGTTTTTGAAAGTTTTCAGAGAGGTTGCGAATGTACGGAAGAGTTAAAAAGTTATTGGCTTTATTCTTTTTGTCAATCCTGTTCAGGATATTTGGTAAAATGTTTTCATTGGATTTCTTAAAATTTTCCAATCTATTTCTAAAAATCGGGTTTATCATTTTAAAGGGATAGAAGTTAAGTTGGAGTACTTGCTTAGCTTTTTGTATGAAAGATTCCCGGTATTCGGGGCTACTCAATTTAATGGCTCGATCAGCAAGTTCAATTATGACAGCTTTTTTTGGATAATATGATGCTGTGAATTATAATTTAGGTACCGTCTCGACCATGTTGGTTTTGTGTACCACTCAGTCTTTATTGTGTTGTTACAATTGTGCAAGGTCATGTCCAGGAAATTAATTTTATTGTTAGTTTCGATTTCTATGGTAAATTTTAGCTTTTCGTGGTAGTTGTTAAATTTTTCCAATATGTATTTTTCACGATTTTGTGGAATGCAAGTTATATAATCGTCCACGTATCTGTAAAAAAATGGTAAACGAAAATCTAATGTTGGTATAATACTGCATTCTAGATCTTCCAGTACAAGCCGGGCTATTATGCTAGAAATCGAGGCACCCATTGCGCAACCATCAATCTATTTGCAATAAGAGTCTTTGTATTTAAAATAAGTTGATGTAAGAGTTAATTCAACAGCTTCTAAGAAATCCTTTAAGGGAATATCGGTATATTTTTTCCCATTTTTTTGTGATTACACTTAAAGCGACATTAATTGGAATGTTTGTGTAGAGTGACACAACATCCAGTGAACAGGGTGCCCCAAACTCGTTGGTACGTTAGCCGTAAATCCAGATGTAGCCTTTGAATTTAATTCAAATTTGGAACGGAGACAAGAGGTCAACTGAACTATCGAAGCAAAATATTTTGACATTTCTGTTACTTCCGGTTTGAGCGGAAGTGACGTCACCTTTGTTATCTTAAATGGGACACCCTGTATTTAATAATTAATTTTGTTTCTTTGTTTGTTTCTGAACATTTTTTTGTAACATACTTGTACCTTTATATTTAACCGTTTTTGAGATAATTGAGATTAAATAAAAAATTGGAAGAAAAGATGGCACTAATTAAATGGCAATTTTTTGGAAACTACTAAACATAAACAGACAAAAATTTGGTGGGTTGAAATATTAATATGACCCAACAAGATAAATGTCATATTATACATTTATTTTATACAGGGTGGCTCAAAAATCCTATCATGTTAACACATTTTCTTTTTGCAATAACTATGATTTTTCAAATGGAACACCCTGTATATTTTCTAAGTAATGTTTTCTCTGTAGAATGCTTATTTCAAAAAGTTATAATGTTACTATACCCATCTTCAACGGTTTTTTAGATATTCAGGTTTTTATACTGGAACGTACTAAATATCCTAAAATTTGTAAAATTTAGTAATTGGCTATGCATGATATGACAGGTTCTGGAAAAAGAAAAGTACAGTTGACTGTCAGAACAGTAACAAGCTTTGACCTTTTCTTCTCCTAATTTCAAAAATGGCAAATAATTATTCACATTCTGATATTCTTAATCTGTTTATTATTCATGGAGAATGTAATCGAATAGTGGCAAGAACATGTAGAACATTTAACGATATATTCAACACCAATAAACGAAAGAAAATTTAGAAAATTTGAGGCTAATTTTAAAAACCATGGCGATATTAAAACCGAACGGATTCAGGTTAGTCCGATTACTGGAGATGAAGACAATACCATTAACGTTTTAGGATATTTTGAAGCTTACCCTCACGTTTCGATTTACAGTGCAGAAAGTGATTTGGGAATTTCCTATTCGTCTATTGAGAGAATTTTAAGCAAAAACGGAATGCACAATTATAAGTTTGAAACAGCGCAATTTTTAAGAGAGGGAGATGCTATTCAGCGCGTTGAGTTTTGCGAGATGTTTTTAATAAAAATGCAGGAAGATCCCAGTTTTGTACAAAAAGTTATTTGGTCGGACGAGTCAAAATTTACACGAGAAGGAATTTTTATCAGAAGGAACTCTCATTTTTGGGCAAAAGAAAACCCACATTTTATAAAGGAAAGAGGATTTCAAGACAAATTTGGCTTCAATGTTTTTTGTATACTAATGGACAATAAGTTTTAGTATTGCATCTACGATGAAAATCTTAATTCAGAAAAGTATTCATATATTCTTATCAATACTTTAGGGCCATTTTTAAATACTTTAACCCCTGACGTAAGGTCATCCTGCTGGTATCAATTAGATGGTGCACCGGTACATTGCACTCAACAAATTTCAACTTTGTTGTATAACTTATTCGATGACAGGTGGTTTAGACGAATGGGTCCTTGGTTATGGCCACCTCGGTCACCTGATCTTACACCATTAGATTTTTATCTGTGGGGCACCATCAAGGAAAGGATTTATCAAACGCCAGTTACTTCCAAGGAGGATTTAATAAATAGGGTACGCGTAGCTTTTCGAAACCTAGACGGTGAAGAAGAGCTACCACTCAGCATGTTGAAACATCTATTTTGAAATGTTTAGCGGCAAATGGAGGACATTTTCGATAAGTAACATTATTTTCATCATTATTCATATTGATGTTTAAGAAAGCGTTTGGAATAATATTTATTTTTGTTATTGTTTTAATGGACGTATTAGTTTTAAGGCTTTTGTCCGTAATACTTATTGCCGCCAAACCCGTTTTTATGTTAATATTGTATCTAACTCTAACCTTTTCATTCTCCTTTTAAACTAACCTAAATTTGTTTGTTTAAAACCGTCAGCATTTTAAATTAACTTCGACTTTTCTGAATTTTCTTTCGTTTAGTGATGTTAGATAGGGATATTATTAGTTAAATGTTGTACATGTTCTTGCTTCTATTCGATTGTATTTTTTTTTGAATAATAAACAGATTTAGAATATCATAACGTGAGTAATTATAGGTCCTTTTTAATTAACGCAAATCTTCTGAATTTTCAATACCCTTTATTCACCTTATGATAACATGGTAATAAAGTAATGTCTACTTTCATAAACTGATCATAACGAAAGCAAAACTCGAAATGTTTTGTAAAATGTTGTAGTTGACTAAGTTGCTCTTCTGATAGTCAACGATAGTTTGTTTTGCTAAAAC